>QKWP01002362.1:32782-63827 GCA_003550325.1 Gigaspora rosea
GGAGATATGTGTTGCCATGTGAGTAGGGTTGTATTGTCTGTGGAGCAGAGCTGCTCTAAATATAGTATTTGTTTATGTCTGAGTTGCTGCTTGAAGGTGCTGTATTTGGGATGTTTACTAAGAATCCTTTCGAGTGGAGTGCAGTTGTTTTCAATTGTTTGTGGCCATAGGATGTTGGGGTTGGCCTGCACTGTAATCCCCATGTGATTGAGGAGTTGGATGATCTTGAAGTTGGTTGTGTGTCTGTTGGGCCCATCAATTATTGGCTGTGTGTGTTGTAGAATATTGGTCGCGGACCATAAGTTGTTTTGTAGTTGCTGGAATCTGATACGAGTAGTTATACCCAATGTAGAAGAGTTGTTGAGTCTGAGCAGAAGATTGCTAATGTGGTGTTGCAACTGTATGTCCCATATGTTACGAATGTTGTATAAGTTGTGGTTTAACATCGTGCTATTAGGGGTGGATCGGGATAAGTGGGACTTATGCTTTAGCTCTACGACTTTCAATTAGTCAACAATTATCATTAACTTAGTAAAAAAAAAAAAGTTTTAAATGGAAGCATGCCATATTTCGCCTATAGTGATTTTTATATGATCTGCATTATATTACACTATAATTACTTTCTAGTTGACTGGCAGATTATCAATTAAAATATAAAAATATATTTATATTATTCAAACTCAAACTAGTTTGCAAACTTCAAACTTAAATTCAAACCAAACTCAAATTTAACTAAAAAGTTTGCTTCAAATTAAACTCAAAATTTTTTTTATCATAGTTTGAGTTTGGGTTTGATTTCAAATCAAATCAAACCCAAATCTGATCTAAAGTTTGATTTGATCTGGGTTTGTAGGAACCCTAACAAAAGTTGTACGTATGGCTAGTTGTACTCTCATCCATATAACAAATGTTGGAAGCCTATAGAGGTTTCTGAGATCCATATACTTGAATAAAAAGACTTCTACCCATAGCAGGGACTTTAATATAAAAAAAAATAATTATGTACTCAGTGTTGGGTTGAGCATTGGACATGAACATTGGACTACCCATGTCCAGTCCAATATATTGGACCAGAAGGGGTTGGACATTGAACATTGTATAAGTATATAATTATATAACAATTGGCCAATCAAATTAAAAATTTTTATACTATTTATTATAATAAATAAAATTCAAATAATTTAACAATTGGTAGTAGTTGCAGGGTATCCCTAACTGCAAGTTGCTTGTCTCGGTGAGTGCGTAAGTTACCGAAGTGTAAGTAATACCTGTGTGGGACAGGGACTGCTCTACCAAGTGTACCGCGAGAATAAATTAGTCCTAAGGGGATGTAGTTAGCATCTGGGACTGTCTTCGACTGACTAATGTATCGGAGGGCTATACTAGTGAAAAAGTAGGATTGACATGCGAAGCGTTGGACCAAAGGGTTTAAATAGACAATCCCCTAGTTGGGTTGTAGGTATGGCAACTAGTGTAGAACCTTCAGGCAGACTACTTCAATTAGACAACCAAAAGTTGTACGTGTGGCTAGTTGTACTCTCATTCAATGTAACAATTGTGGGGCTGCCCAAAAAGGCGCCCTTGATCCACAGGCTTGATTAAATAAACTCTCACCCAGAGCAGGAACTTTGACATTAAATAATTTAACAATTTAAAAATTAATTATAGTTACAACCATATGTTTCTGAAAATAAGCTACCTTTTTTGGATAATTTTGGATACAAAAAATCTGTAGTAGCTTATTTTTGAATATAATCAATTTTTGGTTAATTGCCAATAGTTATTATATAGTAAAGTATAAATTCTACTATATAATTCGATTATTAGAACTTAAATAAACTTGTTTGAGAAACTAATTATATATTCTGTAAGTTTCATCAAAATAGAAGTACTTTTATTATTTGATTTTTAATTTTTATATTCAACAAATATATTTTGTTAATAAAATTTTAATCTTTTTATTGAATATAAAAATTAAAAGTTAATTAATAAAAATTTCTTCAATTTTGTCATAAATTTTAGTATATATGTATTTTGATCTCCTGAATAAGTTTACTTAAATGACTTTAATTGATTTACTTAGTAAAGTTTGAACTTTACAATGTAGCAACTTTCATCAATTGTGGATTAGTTTATTTTCAAGTCAAAGACATTTTTGAGTTTTTTGACCAAAAGAGGAGGGTGGCTTATTTTGGAGATGGCTTATTTTTAGCAATATATAGTATAAAAAACTACTAATTTCTGTAATTATAATAGAATCAGCTTAATTAATAGTAATAATACTGTAATTATTATAAAATTACTATAAATATATATAGTAGAGCTTCAATCTAAGTTTGATATTTTGGATTGATCTTTTAATTCAAATAAATTTAGGGGAGCGCCAAAAATCACCTCTACCCCCTCCCCCCACCTGACTGGTTTAATAGCCAATCAAATTTCACGTACCGTATATTGCCGCAAATAAGCACCTCGTAAAATAAGCTACCTCCCAATTTGATCCAAAAACGTCAAAACGCCCTTGACCCGAAAATAAGCTACCCCTTTGTCGCACCAAAAAATATTTAACAAAATTTTTCGTTCCAAAAATAAGCTACCCCCACGATCGACAAAAGTTGCTACATAGTAAAGACTAAATTTTACTAAGCAAATCGATCAAAGTCGCATAAATAACCTTGTTCAGCAGATCAAAATACGCGTACTCTAAAAGTTTCATAAAAATCAGAGAACTTTTTATTATATGACGTTTAATTTTTACGTTCAACAGTTTTTTTTTTACAAAAAAAACCCCCGTTGAACGTAAAAATTAAAAGTCAAATAATAAAAAGTTCTCCAATTTTTATGAAATTTTTAGAGTATGCGTATTTTGATCTGCTGAACAAGGTTACTTATGCGACTTTGATCGATTTGCTTAGTAAAATTTAGACTTTACTATATAGCGATTATAATCGATCGTTTTATAAGTTACTCTGATTTTTTTCTGCATGTTTATTTATTGTTTATAACATATTTATTTATTGCCTACAGCATATTTATTTATTGTCTACAGCATATTTATTTATCTATTTTACTTTTTAGAGTTTGTGTTCGAAAATAAGCTACCTCTTTGTTGTGCTTTAAATTACTTAAAATAGTAAATAACTCGAAAATAAGCTACCTATGGTTTTTTTTATTAAAAATCGGCAAAAAAAGGTTGCTTATTTTCAGCAACATACGGTATATTAAATTATTATTAAAAATATTTATAAATTTAATAGTTAATAACTTTTGATCTACTGGTCCAATTTGGATGATTTAACTACCAAAATGATCCTCTCAATGAGAGGATTCTAGCAAGTCCAAAATCTCAAAAATCTAATCACAGGATCTTAAGATCGATATAGATTTGCATTTTTTTTTTTTTAACTTTGACGGCCTTGCTAGAGCCTAACTAGTTTATTAATCCTGAGAAGTTTACATTGTAAACGAACTAATATATCCACTATTATATAGGTCCAACATTATCTGGCTACTTCTAAGAGCACCCAAATGCAACTCGTCACACCAAACTCCTGAGAGAATGGAGTCTCAACGTCAGTGCCGTCAAGTTTATAGGATTTCTCTTCAAATCCCTCCCACCTAGCATCAATAGTGGGGTTAGATAATAATAGCATATACTATTGTTTGTACAAGAAAAAATGAGATATAAAAGAAATAAAAGGGTCGTAAAAAAAAAGGGAAAATAGCATCAAACCTAGACGAGAAACCAAAAACAACAACAAAAGAAAAAGATGTAAGATGAGAGAAACAAAGAAAAAGCCTATAAACAAGACGAAACTGACTAATCCTATCTAAAAAAAAACTAGAAAAAAGAGAGAAAATAACAAATACTAATACTAATACTAATACTAATACTGCTAATGTTTAAAAAATTATAATACTGTGCAGCATAATTCTGCCAAAGTATTATGTACATAAAAGAGAAAAAACTAAACTACATCTAATAGAAAGTTCTAGAAAGAAATTTCATCTCGAATTTTCCACCAAAACATTTCACGTATCATTCGTTTATTTGCAGGATTCAAATTCACTCGTGACTGATTCCGATTAGGTAGACGTATTCCCAAATTGGAAGGAGTAAACACTGCCGATCTTTTGAAGGGGGTAAACTGAATTGCTCACTTTTTGGCAAGATTTCGAAAAAACCAAAAAGAGATAGCAGGGTGACCAAAACTTGTAAAGAGTGTAAGTTTTACATTTTGTAGAATAGTATAGATAACCAAAAGTATATTTCTGTCTAGACTTCCACATCTTTTGACAAAAAACTCCAGGGTTTTAGTCCTACTATGTTTTCTATAGCAACAAAGTCTTCTACCCGGAGGACCAAACCCACAAGTAAAAATCTTTTTCAGCTCTATTTCAGTCTTCTCATATGCAATCTGAAGTCCTGTATCCAAGTTGCTTCTAGATAGAGTTTTTGTTATATAAAAATACTAACTACAAAATTTTCGTAGGTCGGTGCTTATGAGAAGTTTTGGTCCAGAGGACCGACAGAAAGAGTTAATCTGAAAATTTCTATAGATTTGCATATTATTACTATATAGTATTTATTAAATAAATACTATATAGTAATAATACACAAATCTATATTGATCTTATGGTCCTGTAATTAGATTTTGTGGCTTTGGGCTTGTTAGAATCCTCTCTTTGAGAGGATCATTTTGGTAGTTAAATCATCTAAATTGGACCAGTAGATCAAAAGTTATTCACTATTAAATAATATATAGAATATAATAAATAATTTTTGATCCACTGGTCCAATTTGGATGATTTAACTACCAAAATGATCCTTTCAAAGAGAGGATTCTAACAAACCCAAAATCACAAGAATCTAATTACAGGATCATAAGATCGATATAGATTTGTGCATTATTACTATATATATAACAATTAAAAAAATAAATACTATATATATAGTGATAATGCACAAATTTATATTGATCTTATGATTCTGTAATTAGATTCTTGTGATTTTGGGCTTGTTAGAATCCTCTCTTTAAGAGGATCATTTTGGTAGTTAAATCATCCAAATTGGACTAGTGGATCAAAAGTTATTAACTAATAAAATTTTTATATATAATATATATTATATAAATAATATGTTGTATTAGCCAATTAGAATAAAGGATATATAGTAATCTGACTAGGCCAGAGACCCCTTCCTCCCTAAGAAATCAGCTGATTTCTGGTGCCTCTCTTAGATATTCTGATTAGAGATTTTTAATTAGGAGGCATCCATAAATAATGTTATGTACCCCCTCATAATAGCGCTGGACCCCCCCCCTACTATATAAAAAAATTTTTCAAAATCCGTATGTTTATATATAAANCAAAAACTTGAATATATTGTGACACAGTGGTCTGATTTGGATTATTTAGGTACCATTTGATTTGTCTCAGTGAGACGAATCCAATGATACCAAAATCATTTCATTTGGATCACTAGATCAATAGTTATTTACCAAAAACCATTGATTTTTTAATAATTTTATAAGAAAACATAATAACCAATAGTATTTAGCCAATAAAATTTGATCCAGTAATCTAAATAAAATGAAATTGGTACCATTCAACTCCTCTACTAAGACGAATCGAATGGTACCAAAATCATTATATTTGGACCACTGAATTAATTTTTAGCCAATTTTTTCTAAAAAATTATATTATATTTTTTTGACCCTTTCTACTTATTGAGAAAAATGTTATCATTCGTCCAACCCCCTCTCGTATAATGTTATTTATGGATGCCCCCTTAGATTAGTTAAAGAACTTGAATAACAAATCTAAAAATATGCTTAAATGCTAACTTTAAATATGTATAATCTAATACAAATTCAATCTGGCTTTGATAGAATTCAGATGATCTATCATAAATAGAATCGAAGCAGGACCCTGGACATCTCTCATATAGGTTATAACTGGATTTTGGCCAATTTTGGCCCAATTTGCTGAAAATAACAAAATATATTTGTTTAAATAACTTTTGATCTAATGATTAGAATTGAATAAACTTTTTTTTGTTAGATGCGCCTCACTAAGAGCTTCATTTTAAAAAAAAGTTTGTTCAAATTGGTTCACTGGATGCCAAGATAATTGGCAAAAACTGTTTTTTGTTTTTCAAATTTTAGGTGTTTTTGCTAAAAAAAACAAGTATGACCTCTATACTAGATGTCTGGGGTCCTATTGAAGCACTATATTATAACTTTGGTATAACTTATTGATAATTGTTAATTCTAAAGTTATATATCAAATATAATTTTTTTAATGCTTAGGTTTATATAAAATTCTATTACAACTCACCAACACTCTTTCTGTTAATCCTCTGTCCATTTTCGGCAATAAAGAAAAAGAAATAATTAACAAAAACTGAAAGGGAAAAAGACCAAAGAGTCATTAAAGAAAAAGAAAGAAGAACCAAATTGACTAAGAGTTACTTAGTAGACTTTGGAAAAAACAGAACAACATAACAACTTAACGAAAAATTTTGGTCTTTTGAAAAATTTTTTTTACAAAAAATGTGAAACTCGGCTAAACCCTAAATCACAGATCACCTCCAACAACAACAAAAGACACGTGATTAGCAGTACAAACAAAAATACCAAATAGGGAAAATAAACAAGATAGATACGTAACGGTTTTGGATTAACAAACAAACACGTAACAAAGTGATTGTAAACAAAGAAAATAGAAAATACAACAACAACAACAAAATAAGGCTAGAAAAATTTAAAAACATTTTTGGTAAACAAGAAAAGAAAGAGAAGCTTTTTTCATTGAAAACAAGATGCTTTTGCTTAAGAGTAGAGTGTAATGTAATCATTTTAATAGTAATATATGGCAAATTATACAAATCATATGATGATCATATGATTTACATAGATTCTAACCAATCAGAGTTAATTATTTATGTAGATTTCCTCGTAAAAATTAACAACTCCTCGCAAAATTTTATAGCATTAAAAAATTGAAAACTATATTGAAATATTCTTGTTTATATTTACAAAAGATTAAAAATCAAATTTTATATTGTTTTCGACTAATTTAATTTAATTTTTAAAATTATTTCTAACTTGTTTATAAAAACAGCTGATTTTTGTATATACAACAAATAATTTGCTATTTATATTTATATTGTATTACACTATATCCTTAAGAAGGATACAGTATTGCAAAATTTTTGGGGTTTGATCAGCCATATATAATTACAGTGATATGAAATATAATAGAGTTACACAGTTGGGCTGAGCACAAGGTGATATATAAAGAACCAATCACACAACTAGAAATTGAACTGTTAAATGAGAAAGATACAAGTGTTAAAAATTAAATCAACATGCGAATATAAAAAAGGAAACAAATTCAGAACCAGAGAAACTAGCAGATCAGTCACAAGAAGAAAAAGCTACTAAAAGGGAAAAAAGAGCTTTTGAAGAAGAGTGAAGAAAATGTGGATAAGATAAAGAATATTACCCTAGAACAAAAGGAAAAGAAGGCCTTACTATTAGAGTTGGAGTGTGAAACCTGGGACTATGGACTAGAGAAAAAAAAGGCCAAACAATAGCAAACAGTACCTAATACATTCAAAATTCAAAATAGAGCGAACAAGAAGTGACAGAAAACACAAAAAGATATTTATAACTCTATATGGGCACCAAAGGATAACTTTATGGCACAGAGTCAGAGTGAAAAATCCTACTACTTTTTTACAATATGGGATTTACCTAAAAAAGTGGATGCTAGAATAATCAAAAAACATTTGGGTTTCTTCGACAAAGCCATAGTTTTGGCTTGGCAGCAAGGATGGAAAACAAAAGCAGCTTATATTAAAATAAAAGCGGAAAACCAACACAAGGAAGAAGTTTTAAGAAATAGCTGGTCCGTTCATTTAGATAAAGGCAGAACATATAAAACAACCCCAGGAAAATTTAATCTAAACGAATTGGAATTTAGAAACAAATATAAATTAACAATCACAAATCTGCCCAGACATGCAGTTGATACATTACTATTACATCAACTAAAAAAAATAGAGGCAAAAGCAGTACATGTTCTAAATAATTGCCATGGAAATCAAAAAGGCTCAGCACATGTTCACTTCGATACGGAGGCGAAACACAAAGCTGCACAAAGAACAACAGTCTTTTATTACAACACTAAATTGGAGTAGAAGTATTTAGATCAAGTTATAGCAAATAAGAAAGATTGGAGCCAATTGAAACGGAGTTGGATAAATAAAGAAAAAGCAAAAGAAGTTACAACTCATGCAAAAAGACAAATCAGTAGGGATATATCATATAACAGAAAGATTAAAAGTATAAAGAGGATAGAAAAAGAAAATAGACAAGAACAGGGCATAACTGCAGTTAATATTGGAATGAGAAAATATGAAACTGACAAGAGTGGGTACAAACTCCAAATACTAGTAAAAAATGAAAATCGTCAAATTCTAACAGAAATACTAAACAGACTATTCTTGTTGGAAAATATCGATAAAGGGACAAAGGTCCCATATCGCTACTGAAAGTTGCCAAGGGCGTCTTTAAAAAGAAGAATAGGGACTTTTTCCTATCCAAACAAAGAGAGGAGCTCGAGGGTGCAACAGAAGGGAAGCAGAAAAAGAAACAAGAAGAGAGAGAGAAGAAGGAAAAGGATAAAGTGGAAAAAACAGAAAATGATAATTTTAGTGTGCTAGGAATAGGATTCCACAATGTAAATAGTTTGAAAACAAATAAGGGAAAATTAGATGCCATCATTGACTTTATGGAGGAGAAGAAGATCAATATAATGGGGTTAGCAGAAACGAATTTGACAAAAAAATAAGGGAAGTTTCTGCTAGGAGAGAATAGAAACATAAGAGGTTTTTGGTCAACAGCAGAGGAAGAGAAGAAAAAAGGATCTGGTGTTGGAATTTTAATAGATAAAAGATGAGAAAAACATATGGTTAAGTTAAACAGAGAGAATTCATATATATTGGATTTGGTGCTAGACTTTAAGGGCCTTTCAATAAGCATTATAGTGGTATATATAGCGCCAACTAGTGTGAAAGTGCAAAAAATTATATATGAGTACCTAAAAGAATGAAAGAAGTATAGAAGCAGAGAAGAAAGAGCAAAGGTGTATAGTTGTTGGAGACTTCAATGTGGATTTGAACCAAGCAGAAAAATTAGTGCAGAAGAACGCATGGAAAAAAAAGGAAAGAAACAAATACTCCAGTTTCTGAAAGGAAAAAGGTTTATAGACATCTTCTATGAGCCTGACTCCCCAGGGCAACCGACATGGAGACGTAAGGAAACACAGTCAAGAATTGATACTATTTGGGTCGATGGTCATTGGAAACAAAATGTATTGTTATACAAAACTAAGGATATGTTTTTTAGAACCGGTAGTGACCACCAAGAGGTACTCATGCAAGTAGAAACAGGATTAAATATGCGAAAACCAAGCCAAGCAAGAAATAAAAGACTAGGAAAGAAAAGAATAGAAATAGATATAGAAAACATTAACGAAAAGATGAAGGAAGAATACCAAGCCAAGTTGAACTTGGAATTAAAAACTAGAATCATAATAAGAAACAAAGAAGAAAAAGATTTGGAAAAAGACCGCGCAAGGCAGCAAGAACTAGAATTAGAGTTAGAGAGTAAAACACTGGACCAGCTATAGAATATTATAGAGAACAGTATAAAAAGAGCAGTCTCGTTCGCACTCTCAAAAAAGAAAAGAACTCCTGTATTGGAAAATGTAGCACATATAGATACAGATATGAAGAAGCTAAAGAAGAACATACATACATTGGAAAAATGGTGCAGAAAGCTAAGAAAAAACAGAAAAAGCCCCTGACAGAGCAGGAGATAGGGGAATTAGAAGTCTTTATAGAATAGCTAAAGGAGCGATGGAAGTTAGATATGTTAGATAACTACTCAAAAGTATATAAGTCCTTAGAGGTATGGTAGACAGTTTTGTCCAAAAGGTGGCAGTATGCTATTAAAAATAAAGAGGAAAAAAATTAGAGCCTGTATAGATGCTAGATATGAAATGATAGTGAAAGGACAAAGAGGCATAATAGATAGTCTGTTGGACCAGCCTCAGAAAAAAATCCAAATAGATAGAGTAGTCAAATATACAAAAGAAGAGGAAGAGGAATTAGTAAATGAACCGAAGGAAGTATTAGAAGAAGTAAGAAGGCATTTTGCAGAGCAGTTTAGAAAACGTTAGTCCATGGCAAGAAACTTACTGAATAGATGGAAGAAAAGGTTCCATCCGATAGAAGAGGTAGAACCAAGCTGGTATAAACATTTACTAGAAAAAGTATTATCAGAAGAATGAGAAGAAGCACTAGAACAAACCAAAAATAAATCAGCACCAAGGACTTTAGGTATCACCTACCCAATGCTAAAGAAAGCTGGAGGCTATGCAAAAAAGATTTTTCAGTATATGGCAAGTAGCTGCTTAAAAGAGAGACACATGCCAAAAAATAAAAGCTCAGCATGTTGTATCCAATACCCAAGAAGGAAGAGTGGGGTTATAAATTGAACAATGTCAGACCCATACTCTTATTAGAAACCTTTAGAGAGTCAGTAGTTAGGGTACTAAATAACAAACTGGGAGCAATCCTTTAAAAAAGAAACATTTTGAAGGGAAAAAATTTTGCAGGATTGCAAGAAGAAGGCACAGCGGCGCCAATACATTTGCTAAACTGTATACTGGAAGATGCAAGGGAAAATAAAAAGGAATTTAGATCTTGTTCCAAGACATAAAGAAAGCTTTCGATTCATAAATATCAAAATATTACAGCTAGCATTAGAGCGTATAAAACTTTCAGCAGGAGCAATAAATTTCATAATCAATTTATACAAGAACAGAGAAATTGAAGTTATAACAGAGGTAGGAAATACAGAAAAATTTATTGCAGATGATGAAATAGACCAGGAGGAGGTCATATCTTCCCTGGTCTGAAAAATATTCTATGATCTGCTTCTAGTAGAAATACAAGAAGGAAGGAAGGGATAGAGGTTACAATATGCAGTTAAACTGGCCACTTAACCTGCAAAGAGGTGAAATAGAAGTACAAGGTTGCAAGTGCTAGTCTTAGCATATGCGGACGATACTACGTATTTGGCAAGAGATAAGTCTGAATTAGAAAGGATACTCGAAGTGGCAAAAGACTTTTACAGAGTAAATGATTTAGAAATAAATAGTAAAAAGTCAGAGCTATTAGTCCTGAACATGCGTAACAAGACTACAATACAAGAAGGTATAATATTCGGGCCAAAGAAAAAATTAATATGAAGTAAAAAGAAAAAGAATCTAACAAGATTTTGGGCGTATAGTTGTCCGAAAAATCAGAAATCAGGCATGCAGTTAGAATAGCAAAAGAGGAAGTTCTGATAATTGTTAAAGGAATCAAAAGAAAAAAGGCCTCTTGCATATTTAAATAATGTAGTGCTGCTTCCACGTTTGGAATACAGGTTGCAATACTGTATTCTGTTCTGAGAGAACTGTGAAAAGCTGCAGAGTCCGCTTATGATGCTAATCAAAAATAAAGCAAGAATGATGAAGACAACTCCAAATTCAGCATTAACACACTCAAATATTGTTGAAGTTAAGTCGATATGGCAAAATCAACTTGCTCATCACTTTACAGAAATAACATCCAGGTTGAACAACAAAAGTGATGTGGAACAAGCAGTATGGCTAAGACTAAAACAGGTGCAGTTGAATTATAAGAGCACAATATGCATACTAGGTTTGGAAGAAGAAAGAATAGAGAAATGCAAAGTTAAAAATAATTTAGCTTGCAAGGTTGTGCTCGAAGTGAAAAAACTAAATATTAGTTTTAGATCAGAAGAGCTAGAAGCGAAATGTAAAATAAAAGGAACAGGGACGGAGATTGTAAGCCTAGTTAAAGAAAAAAACCTGCAGAGTTTCCTTAAGGAAAAAAGGTTAAATATCTTTCTGCTAGAGCAAGTTTTGGATGTAAAGAGCGAGAGAATGCTTAGATGGAAGCAGGTTAGACAAATAAGGGTTTAACGGCAAAAGGAAGAATACCCAAATGGTACACAAACCTTGAAGTAAGCATGTTAGAAGACTTGTATAGCAGGAAACTAAGAGCTCCACAGGAAAAAGAAAACTTCTTATATATAAAAGCTAATTTGGAAGCAATTAGCGAAGACAAGCGAAAACAAGAATGGCTAGTCTTCAGAAGAAGAAGTAATAAAACGGAGCTAGGAAGGATCATGATTAAAAAAACCCACAGGAGTTCCTCATAGAGCATTGGAGAAAGGACTCAGTAAATAAGCAAGGCCTTACTATAATCAAGCAGTATGGGGTTGCGAACTTAAAAGCAAAGAAACAGAATGAGGTCCCGTATGCCAAGCAAGTATAAAAGTTCAGGTAAAAAGAGGGTACTAAACAAAAAATGGTTAAAGGCAAAGGTCTCTAACAAAAAATATAAAAAGCTGAGTATCCTATAGAAGAACGTGGTAGAAAAATATCCTGAAATCATGGAAATAGCAGAACAGAGTTTGTCAGAGATACCTATAAGCACTATTAATAAGGAGTACATAGAAGCTAGTATTATGGGACAAGAGGCAATAAGAGAACTAGAAAAGGTGCCAAAGAGAATAAGACCATGGAATACAATAAAGGCTTTTACAGATGGGTTTTTAACTAACTCAAAGGAAGAAGGAACTCAAATGGGTATAGGATGAGTAGCATTTAACGAAGCAGCTGATCACGTTAGACAGAGTAAAGAAACATTCTGTTGTAGATTGGAAGAATGGGCATTCTCAACTCGAGCGGAGTTGGGAGCAATATGGACGTTATTATTAGTAGCCCCAGAGGAAGCAAAAGTGCAAATATATACTGACAGTTTGGTAGCAATACAGGCAATCAAGAAGACAGAAAAGCTTAAAAAGTTAAGAAGCTGTCTTAAGATGCAAAATGCAAGCCTGCTCTGGCAGATTTCTCAGATTAAAGAAATCAAGAAGCTGACAGTAGAGATGCACAAAGTTAAGGGGCATAGTGGCATCATAGAAAATGAAGAAGCAGACAAACTTGCAAAAAGTAGAGCCAAAAGCATTAGTACTATAGGCATCAAGTGGCCCTGGACCAAGATTTAGCAAGTAGTTCATATTGGAAGAACTTCATAATTGATAGCCCAATTAGAAAGTTTATGAGTCAAATAGCACTAGCAATACAGGATGCAGAATGGGTTGGACTCAAGAGGTTTGAAGAAAAAAACTTGGAAAAAGAGGAGGATAATATAGATTGGAAAGAGACATGGTGGTTTTTAGGAAAGTATAAAGGAAAGAGATGTACGGATGAAAGGAAAAATAAGGAATGAATTTTTAGAATGAAGTGCCTTAATGACCTATTGCCTACGATGTCGGAGCTTAGAATAAGAAGGCATGATCTATACAAAACGGACATTTGTGCAACCTGTCAGCAGGAGTCAGAAACGTTAGAACACCTGGCAAGATGTGTAGATTATCAGGAAATTTGGAAGATGATAGAAGAAGAAACATGTGAAGAGTTAAAAAAAATACTTCAGAAAGATTCCAGTACTTTTGCAAAATTAGTGATATAAGAGCTGGAAAGAAGAATTTTTGGCAAAGGAGAGGAAGAAAAAAAAGTATAAGAAGCCAGTTAATTCAAGGTCTTATACCTCGGGATTGAAAGAAAAAGGTGGAAAGTCTGATGAAAAACAAATCCAGGACAAGAAGGTCTTTGGATACAATTATCGAGACCGTTAGTGTGAAATTTCGGCAGCATATTTGGAACTTCAGATGTAAATTCCAAAATAACTGAAAAAAAGCAAAGGAATAACTACCTTAGCGAAAAGAAAAAGCTGAAGCAAAAGAAAAAACAAGAATAGTGAAAGAAGAGAAAACACCGCTCCAAATAGTGAAATTAGGCAGATCACAGAACTGAGCCTAAAGAAAAAGAAAGATTGGAAAAACGGAGCGAGAGTTTTAGCAGAATCAAATATAAACAATCTAATCCTAGAGGGGACCAATCCAAATTGGTCTTCATGGATTAAATTTAAATATTTAGATTCGGAAACATTTGGCAAAACTAATATGGCAAGCGATTGCCAGCCAGTGACAGGAGGAAACATATCCTTAATAAGTTGAGAATCCTAATCAAGGCGAATAATCACTAAGCAGGTTGCACCTGGACGTAAAGTTGCATGAGTTTTCTGTTAGAATAAAATCACAATATATATGTAAACACTAGTTTTTTTATATATAATAAAGTCTATAGACACAGAAGGCAGGATTTTCGAATTTTAAAAAAAAAAGAATTCTATTACAACTTTACTAATTTATAATTAATTTAAATTCTTTAATTATATAGATTTAAATAGAATTTTATTGTAGCTTATATAATAAATAATTTTAAAAATTTTAGTAAATAGTTGGACATATTGGACCTGGACTATATCCAAGCATATGTCCAATGTCCAGTCCAATTATGTTAAAATTAGATGGACATATGTCCAATGCCAACACTATATGTACTGTATTTTAGAATTTGGAGAATAATGATTTTCAAAATTGTAGTTAATAATAAGATTGAATTCTATTATTTATTTTTAAATTGATTCTTTCTAAATAGAAGCTATCTTTTCATTTTGTAAATTATTATCTAGCAATAAATTTAATAAATTTGTAATCATTATATTAATAAGGATCTTCCGTAACTCTTACCACCGATCACTTGTACCAACAAATGCACAGAAATTCTGAAGTGAAGTTATGATGAAAACTGTAAGAAAACCTGGCAACACATGTAAAATACATGGCAGCTATTATTTACAGAGTTGTCACTAGTCTTAAGTTCAATAAAAAATCACTAGCCCTAGCTCTCATGTTCAATTGGACATATGGCTAATTAACAAATGGCTAATTAACCTTAGTTGTTGTCCACATGTCCAATTGACCAATTAGCCATATGTCCAATTGGACATAAAGGCTAGGGCTAATTGGATATATATATCTTGTTCAATAAATATCTTTATAATTAATAATATATATATATTTGTAATAAAAATACTTTGTACAGACTATTTAAAATATATAATTTTTATATAAACTTGTGAAAATAAGCTTTGAAAAAAGCACAAACTATCTTTAAAATTTTATAATCAACTATTTGAGTCTTAAATCAAGAACATTTGGCTTATAAATATTAATATCAAATTGTTATTATATATACAGATCAACTCTTTTTAATCCAAACACTATTAAATTCTTTTTAAACCAAACAAATTCTTCTAAAACATTTGTAAATTTATTATAGAGTTCAAATTAGCTAATAATCACTCTTTGAGAACCAAATCTAAAAAAATTTTTACATATAAAAATCCTTAAAGAACATTTTTAATAGAATAGAGAAAGTTAACTGTATATATATCCTATTAACAAAATATATAAATAATAATATAGTAAAAATTGTTTAATAAAAAGAAATAGTATTTAGAATATATTATTTATAGAGCAACTCTTGATAAAAATTTGTTTCTTGTGGTTATATAGTTTAGTTGTATACCTCTGTAGAATTAATTAGATAGTAACATAGAAGTAGAATAGAAAATAATCAATTTAATTAATATTGTGTATATAATATTAGTTATTATACATAAAAATAAATAATTTTGAATAAGTTAAAAGAAGTTTATATTATATAACTTGATAATTATAAAATAATTAATTTGCAGTCAATTTTGTATATATAAAAATAGAAAATAAAAGTAATCATTCTTTTTTCACTCAAAATATACATATTAGTAAAAGTTGAAAGTAATATTTTTATATATAAGTATTTGTTTTTGGCTTATAGCACATATACCAGAAACAGAGTAATATGTAATATTATAAAGTATATACTAGAAACAAAATAATATTTAATGTAGCAGATTAAAATGAAATTATAATATAAAATCTTAAAAATTAAATTTTTTTGGGATGCATTTTTTAGGGTTAGGGGTTAGGGTTAGGGTTCATTTTAAAGTAAAGTTATAATAAACAAGTATTTGTTGGTTTTAGAAGGTTAGAAGTTAAGTAGAAAATATAAATTTTATTTTAAATTATGATCTGTAAAATATAATATTTCAAGGTATACAATGCATTAAATATAATAAAACTTAAATTCTGTATTTAAACTTTATATTATATAGCTACAATATTAATGAAATTTTAAAGCAATATTGTATTTAAATAAGCCATATATATTAATAACTTTAAAAACTCTTCAATTAAGTATTTTTAGAAGCTTTTTTATTTAATTAACTAAATATTATCAAATAATATACTAATTAATTTCTCATTTAAATTTTTATTATATTGATTTAAGTTTCTTTTAAGTACATAAATTAATAGATTAGAGCTCAATTTTTAATTAATAAAAAAAAGTTTTAACTAGAAAGTAGATTTATTATTGTGATAGACTTGTCTGCTTGATTCAAATTTTATTATCTGAATTTATATAGTAAATTATTAGCAAGAATTGCTTTAATTAATTATAGTATTTATATTTTTAATATCTTTTTTAGTATTATATTATTAGAGTTAGCATTTTTTTACTTAAGGCCAATTGGACTTATAAAGTCCAATCCAAATTTATTAGCCTTTTTAGCCTTATGTCCAATTAGCTCTGTCCAATTGGACGTGTCCAATTGGACATGTCCAATAACACACTGATTATTTAGGGATACAGTTAATGAGTATCTGCTAGTAGCTTCAGAGTTTATCACTCACCAACCAAGCGGCACTTGTCATATAGAGGTAAAGTTCATAGACTACCCTCCGACAAGCTCAGAGTTTATCACTCACCAAAAAAAAGTACTGGGTGGCCCTTCATTTGATTCAAACTACACGGGAAACCCTACTCTCCTTTGTACAAGTGGTAACTATTTGGTGTCGCTGTTCCCTCTTCTCGTAAAGAATGTTCAAAAGTGGGCTTTTTGGCATATACCTTCAAAAGATCGACAGTGTTTACACTAACTAAATTGGGAAGGTGCCTACTATATTGGATACGAGTGCTACAAGTGGCTTGGATACAAATAATGTGGAAGGACAAACGTGGTCCACGGAGGACACCATTGGAATAAGATTCTAGAATATCTATATTAAAAGTAGTCGGGTCAGAAGGCTACTTAATTTGGTTTAACATGGCGGGACCTTTGGCCATTTTAGATTGATGGGATTCTATGATGTTTACAATTTTTATCTTATAAGTTTGGGTGTTCCTATAGGGTCCCCTCAGCTAACTCTGGGCCGTGGATAAAAATTTACAGAACAATGGAAGACTGTAATGCAGTCCAAGCTTTCTATTTTATTTTAGCTATATATCATTTCGTTTCGTTGTTTTACGTGTATGATTTAAAGTTTATTAAATAATAAATAAAGAGCAAGGTCTCTGTTATAAAACCGTAAAAAAAAAAAAAAAAAATCATTATATTAATAATAATATACTGAATTTGTATAAGTTGATTCTATGAAAGGTAGAATAAATTTTATCTTGTAGTAACATTAGCATAATTTGTAACTAAAACCATTTGCTAAAGCAACCAAATTATTAAACAGCAGCAAATATACTACTATGAGTTTTATGTATAGTGCAATTACTATAATTAAGCAAGGGCCTCTTTTATCTAATAGAACTTTAAATATAAATTTTGATTCTGGTTCTAATGTTTTTAATAATGATACTATTTATAAAAGAGATAAAAAAAATAGAAAAAACTATATATCAAATAAACAATGATAAATTAATATCAAAATTGTACAAATATTGAAAAAAATAAAATTAGCATTATACAATGCTATGGTGCATTATTGGTATATTAGCAACACTTTTAAATTCTCAATATAAACCTTTTTCTTTTATGACAAACTTTTTAAAAAACATTTGATTTACTTAAAATTGAGTATGAAGAATCAAAAACTCTGTATAATGTAGAAAAAAATAATAATATACAAAATCAATCAAATTCTTTATTGGCCTTATTGTTTCACCATAATTGCTCACAGTTAAAAGTTTCAAATTATCTTGGAGCTCAGGAAATTCTATGGGATCAGTGTCCATTGACCTGGTTGGTAGTACAATAATCAAAAATGGTGTTCTGTGTTAAGAAATTAGTCTGAAAATACTTAGCTATTCCAGCAACTTCAACTGCAAGTGAAAGGCTTGTTAGTAATGCTAGAAATACAATAACAGTAAAAAAAACATTACTTTTATCTACTACTTTTAAGCACTTGGCATTTTTGAGAAATAATTGTTTGGGTTACTGGAAGTGTATTTCCAGATACAAAATCTAATAGAACCTAATATTTATAAAAAAACAAATGCTTTTAGTTTTGCTTTTTTTAATAAAAATTTCAAACAATAAAGCCAGATTATAACTAATATATAATATAAAAAAAAATTATATATAATAATATTAGTTGAAGTTGTAATTATGAGGTTTAAAAAGTATAAAAAATAATATCGATATAGGTATATAAATATTAAATGATCTACTAATTTATTACTAATCATTATTTTTGTTTTTTATACAAATTTGATTTATCGCTTATATTTGGTTCTGGAATAAGGGTCTTTTTAACTTACCATGCCTGAGTATGTTCTTATTTACTAATTTAAGTTGAATTAGTTTAATTTTTGCAATTTTTAGAAAAATAATACATATTACTGAATTAGCAACATTTTATAGATTTTTACTAGTAGTTTATTTTTTCCAAGAGTAAATGAAAATAATATTTAAATACGTTAATTACATTACCTCCAAGAATGAATTTCAAGTAGTGATTTGAACCGAGAAAAATTTCCTTAATCGGTTAACTGAACCGAAATATTTGGTGTTAACCGATTCAACCGATTAAGATCACTTCACGTTTACTTTCGGGAATTCTCAGATCTTCACTCAAATTTTTGCCTCATCTACTATGTTCATTCATTTTCTTTTCGGAGCTTTTCGGAACCTTTGCTCTTTTACGATGTCATTTACATTTTGTTAACCGATTCTCAACCGGTTGTACGGGTCAACCGATTCTCAACCGGTTGTACGGGTCAACCGATTAAGCATTTACTCAACCGATTACCCGAAATTTATTCAGTTCGGGTCGGTTAACCGATTATAGCCCAACCGGTTCAAATCACTAATTTCAAGTAACTCTCATTATAGTGAAGTCATATAGTGAAAAATATTCACTATATCTATATCGAGAATGCTATGTATGTAATTTATTATCAACCTTAAAATATCTTAAAGTACCAGGAAATTGTTATATTAATAGGAGTTTACAATCTTGAGCATGTTATATGTTATAATCATGTATCTTTCAAGAAATAATAAAATCTTAAAATATTTACATCAATGATATAAAAAAGTGATATATTCAGAAGAATAGACTTAAAAATGTTATTACGAGGATACATTAAATTTTACAGCTATTTTGAATTTTCTGTTCATAAGCCAATTGGTAAAGAGGAATTCAGAATTGTATATAAAGCAAAATGGAAAGATTGTACAATTTCAAGAAATTTTGGTATATATAATAAACTGCACGATAATAATTTTATTGATAGATTTAATTATTTGTGCAATTTTATTAAAAACCTTCTATATACCATATGTTGCCGAAAATAAGCCACCTTTTTTTGCCGATTTTTAACAAAAAAAACCGTGTGTAGCTTATTTTCAGGTTATTTACTATTTTAAGTAATTTAAAGCACAACAAAGAGGTAGCTTATTTTCGAACACAAACACTAACAAGTAAAATAGATAAATAAATATGCTGTAGACAATAAATAAATATGCTGTAGGCAATAAATAAATATGTTATAAACAATAAATAAACATACAGAAAAAAATCAGGTAACTTATAAAATGATCGATTATAATCGCTATATAGTAAAGTTTAAATTTTACTAAGCAAATTGATCAAAGTCGCATAAGTAACCTTGTTTAGCAGATCAAAATACACTACTAAAAATTTCATAAAAATAGGAGAACTTTTTATTATTTGACTTTTAATTTTTACGTTCAATGGTTTTTTTTTTGTAAAAAAAAACGTTGAACGTAAAAATTAAACATCAAATAATAAAAAGTTCTCTGATTTTTATGAAATTTTTAGGGTACGCGTATTTTGATCTGCTGAACAAGGTTACTTATGCGACTTTGATCGATTTACTTAGTAAAATTTAAACTTTACTATGTAGCAACGTTTCAATCGTGGAGTAGCTTATTTTCGGAATTAAAAATTTTGTTAAATATCTTTTGGTGCGACAAAGAGTAGCTTATTTTTGGGTCAAAGGCGTTTTGATGTTTTTGGATCAAAACTGGAGGGTAGCTTATTTTAGGAGGTAGCTTATTTTTGGCAATATACGGTACTATTTAATTATTTAAAGGTATTCAATTCTGCTCGATCCATATTTCAATATATGTATTGGTTGTGTACATGTATAAACCGAATCCTGTTAACTTTTTCATTATACATAGTTAAATAGTGCAACCATTTGATTATTTGTAGCATCTTTATGTGGAAGATCTGCAGTCAAAATTTCCTCGAAATTCCAGGAAAGGAAATTTTCGTCGACCCTTTTTCATAAATAGATAGATAGAATTTGAAATAGCTATTGCTATAGCTATTGTTATAGCTATAGCTACTGCTTTGCTACCGAAAAAAAAAAAATAAAATAAAATAAAAAAAGTGAGAGAAACTGCAATGCAATTTTGACTGATAAAAAGGTTTAGTTTTTTACATTATCATTAGGTCTTTATCTATATTTGAAAATAAGTCTCTGCATTTTGTACAATTTTTTTTCAGATTTTTTATAGGATAGATGAATTAATAATCTCTGATCGTCAAAGACAGCACAAACATTTGCAATGAAAATTTGATGATCTTTTCTAAATTAAATTTTTTCAAGAATAGATATAAATAATTCCTTTCCTGATTAAGTTTAATAAGGCTGTTTTGAGTTAATTTTTCGGTTAACATCACATCTTCCCCTATTTTGATATCCTCTGATAAAATGAACATATAAAAAAAGTAAAAACTAAATAAAAATAAAAATAAAAATGCCATATAACCCAAAATAACATGATGTTGTGCTTTGACTTTTGGACTAAATTAAGCTTAATTTAGACTGAAATTCAAAATAACTCTATGCCTTATTTCGTGGTTATACAGCAATTATAAAATAAAAATAATTTAAAATAAAATATTTAAAATAAAAAAAAAACTAATTTAAAAAAAAATGAGAAAACAAAAATAAAAACGAATTAAAAAAAAATAAAAAATAATTTAAAAAATAAAATAAGAAAAAAAAATAAATCATAAAAAAATAAAGCTAAAATTTTAGTTCCTACTTCATTGTCCTCTTATATGTGTTTATTTTAAATTACAATGGAAAGATTTAAGAAAAACTGCTGAAAAAAAGCCTCCAAATTGTTTTTTTATTCAATTGTGAAGAGCTAGAGAACTAGTATTAATAAGTAATAAGAAATATTTAAATAAACATTTCACTTTTTGGAAATAACCATTACAAACCAATTAATAAAATCAATACTTTTTACATAATTTTTAAGCCATCTGACCAGTAATTTATTTTATTCGATAAGAGACAAAATTTGTATTCAACCAAATAGGAACCTGGGAAATTAGTAAATTCAAAATTTCAATTTGTGATCTCTGTATACAATGATGCATAGGGTTCCGCAATTTGATTTGATCTTCAAATATTGAATCAAATATTTGATCAAATTCAAATTCAAAATTTGACTATCTTTAATTTGATCAAATTCAAATCTGGCCAAATTTGATTTGATTGACAAATATTTGATTCAATTTGAAAATTACTTTTAAAAATTCAAATTCAAATCAAATTCAAATCCAAAGATTTGAATCAAATCAAATTCAAATCAGGGTCAATTTGATTTGATCAAATGCAAATTGACCCAATATTTGATTTGATTTGAATTTGAGGAACTCTAATGATGCATATCTGATCACTAGATATGAGAATTTTGGTTGTAAAAATTGTATATACTATATATACAAAGTTCTTTTCTTGAATGAATACATTATATAATTAATTAATTAATTATTTATTTATTTATTTTTGCTCTTCTTTTTATGAGAGGAATGTAGTGTTAAGGCGAAACCAACTGTATTCTGTGTTTTACGTTACTTCTTTCCCTCTGGAAGAGGAAAGGTTTCACATAATAAAATTTAAAAAAATTTTTTTTTCAAAAAAAATATATTTTGAATTGTTCCATAACTGTATAAAATTTTCTGAAATATCCTGAAGCCCTATGTATATTTATCTAAATTTTTTTACTATGAGGGAAAGGGGGAACCACTGGAGGGTAATGTAAAACACAGAATCTATTAGTTTGCCTAACTACTAAATCAATTTATCTAGCCTAATTAGCAACTCAAATATCACGATATGTTATTATTGGTAATCTTATTAAGGGCGTGCTATAAATCACGTAATATTTTTTACTTAGTAGCCACCCTATTCCTATCCATGTATGGTATGATCACCCTATCTCAATTCTGATTGGTTAATATAACGACTAATTTTTTATAATATATTATACAAATATAGATAATATTAAATAACTTGTGATCTACTAGTCTGTTTTGGACGATTTTACTACCAAAATGATCGTCTCAATGAGATGATTCTAACAAGCCAAAAATTATCGAAATCCAATCACAGGGTCACAAGATTGCTAAGATTTTGTGTTATTTTATATATGTTTTAAAATAAATTTTAAGATATATATTCATTATAATTTTTAAATATTAGTATTAGGAAAATATCGTGTAAATATTAGAAATAGTACAAATTTTATTGAATTAATCAAATCTGTAGTATTAGTTTTATTAGTAGAATTTTCATTATTTTTATTTTGGACCATTAGTTAATGAATAACAAAAGTTTCTTTGTTGGTTCCTTTTGTGGTTCTTTAGAGATTCTTTTAGTAGTTCCTTTAATAGTTCCTTTAAGAGTTCCTTTAAGGGTTCCTTTAATAGTTCCTTTAATGGTTCCTTTAATGGTTCCTTTGATGGTTCTTTTGATAGTTCCTTTGATGGTTCCTTTAATGGTTCCTTTGATGGTTCCTTTGATGATTCCTTTGATGGTTCCTTTGATAGTTCCTTTGATGGTTCCTTTAGTAGTTCCTTTACTATTATTAGATTCATAAGGGGAGTAACAAAAATCAGGTGATTTTTTAGGGGGGGGGAGGTAAAAAAAAGTTAAAATTATATATAAGAACCTGACTATTTATATATTAAGAAAGAGGGAGGGGGGTAGGCCTCTGATAAAAAATAATCAGGTGATTAATGACACTGCCCTAAATAGTTCCTTTTTTTATGTACTAAAAAGATATAAAAACTCTGTCTTTTCTACCAAGGCAAAGCAATTTACTTTTCTCCCTTTCTAAAAATATTTGTACTTTAAAATATTATCTTATAAATTGATATTATCCTTTGACTATAAATCTGTTATCCTTATAATCTATCTTTTTATTTTTCTGTTTATATCTTCTTTTATTGTCAAATTCCTTACCCTCTTATATATTAAGTCAAGTGATATAGTATCTTGTACAAAAGTTACTATATTACAATATATTGGATATATAAAATAAAACACAATCTTAGTGATCTTGTGACCCTGTGATTGGATTTCGATAATTTTTGGCTTGTTAGAATTGTCTTATTGAAATGATCATTTTGGTAGTAAAATCGTCCAAAACAGACCAGTAAATCAAGAGTTATGTAATATTAAAAATTATATATTGTATATTATATATATTTTATTTAATATTAAATAACCTTTGATTTACTGGTCTGCTTTGGATGATTTTACTACCAAAATGATTGTCTCAATGAGACGATTCTAACAAGTCCAAAATTATCGAAATCCAATCACAGAGTTACAAGATCGCTAAGGTTTTGTTTTATTTTATATATATATCTTAAAATTTTATTTTAAGACATATATAAAATAATGCATAACCTTAGCGATCTCATGGCCCATGATTGGATTTTGATGGTTTTTGGCTTGTTAGAATCGTCTCATTGAGACAATCATTTTGGTAGTAAAACCGTCCAAAACGGACCAGTAGATCAAAGGTTACTTAATATTAAATAAAATATATATAAATATATATAATTTTAATATTAAATAACCTTCAATATACTGGTCCGTTTTGGACGATTTTACTACCAAAATGATTGTCTCAATGAGATGATTCCAACAAGCCCAAAATTATCGAAATCCAATTACAGGGTTACAAGATCGCTAAGGTTTTGTTTATTTTATATATATATTTTAAAATTTTATTTTAAGACATATATAAAATAATACAAAACCTTAATGATCTTGTGACCCTGTGATTGGATTTTGATGATTTTGGGCTTGTTAGAATCGTCTCATGGAAATGATCATTTTGGTAGTAAAAGTATCCAAAACAGACCAGTAGACCAAAAGTTACTTAATATTAAATAATATATATATTATATATATTATATACCGTATATACGATTTAATATATTATCTATATATATATTATATATAGACGTAATCACCTCCTAACCATGAATTCATGGTAAAAATCTCGTAATTTCTGGCACGCCCCTAACAATGATACATAATTCGCATACATTTTAAAATAAATATAATAACTTAAATTTTTTATATATTACTTAGCAATCAAAAAATATATATAATACATAAGTATTTATATTACTTATTTGTAAAAAAAAAATTTTATTATTTTTTGATTTAATATTTTTTAAAAAAATTCAAAAATATTCAATTTTTAAAAATAAAAAATTACAAAAATTAATTTTTTAATATATTTAAAGCTCAACCAATCAAATTTAAGTATTTTTTGTGCTACTACACAAGTAACTTGGTGTAACTATCAAGAAAAAATATGCAAATTTCAACTAAAGTTATTATGTAAAAAAAGTTATACCAAAAAATAAAATATCAATTTAACCTAGTTTACTATATAAAAATCTATTAATATAAAACGCACTTATGGTGTCTTACTAACATAGGTAAATTAGATTTGCAAATCCATGTAACAAAAACAAAAAAATAAATTTTTACAAAACAAAAAATAAATTTTAATTACTTTAGGGTTAGGGTAAGGCCTGGAATTTTATTGGGGGCATTAGTATATACAAAATTTAGCAAGAGATTTTTGTTATGAGAGCTCCAAAAGTAGTTTCATAAGCAAAATTTTGCGATATAAACGTTTTTTTAAAAAAATAAACAAAAAACCAAAATTTTTTGTTACACCTGATCTTAAATTTTGATTGGCTATTCTAATAGTTTTGTGTAACATGGTATAAAAACACCCTAGGTGCGTTTTAGTAAAATCCTATAAAAATTACTAGTTTATATAGTAAATTTAATACCTATTTTAGGTTAAAAATGTTAAAAAATCTATAAATTTGTAAATATTAAATATTTTAATTATGTATAAACATAAAAAATAATTCTTTTAACTTCTATTTTAAGCTGAAATTAATTAAAATTTTATTAATTATAAATTTTACTAACTTGTTATATATCAGGCCCAGGACATGTCCCCTTAAAATAGATCAAAATGCTGTCTTTAATTAAAATTTTTAAAAAAACATATGAATTTTCTATATAACTTTAAGCTAAGATTCTTTTAAATCTTACTTATTAACTTTAAATTAAATTTTTCAGGAATATAGACCAATGAAAGAAGAAAAAATTGAGCTTAAAAATTAAATTAAAATTTTGCCAATTTTGCACATAACGAAACTGTAACTTCGCCAAAAACAAATATTTTTCAATTTTAAAATAATATATATAAAATCATGCCCTGAACAACTTTACTTAGACAACCTAAGTAGATTACCTTGTAAGAAATATGGGTTAGTGGAGTAACAAAAATCAGGTGATTTTTTAGAGAGGGAGGGGGGTAAAAAAAGTTGAAATTATATATAAGAACCTGACTATTTATATATTAAGGAAGAGGGAGGGGGTAGACCTCTGATAAAAAATAATCAGGTGATTAATGACACTGCCCTTACTTATGTACAAAAGTTAAAATTTTTGGGTTTTAAATATAAACCATTTTTTTTTGATTAGGTAACCTACTCTGGGCCCTTAAGCAAAGTTGTTCGGCACGTAATTGTACTTGGTTTAAAATCACTGCACGTTTTTTTGAACCTTTTACAGTGCAGGACACTTAAAGACTACATTTTAAATTTTGTCCTATTTTCCAAAAATTTCATAGTAAAATTTGACGTCTTTGTGAACCCTTGCATTTTGATTGGCTAAAAATTAATTATTAAAAATAATTTAAAATTAATTTTAAATTAATTTTAAAATTAATTTTAAATTACCAATAGCAGTAAGCTAAAACATGTGATTTGTCCCATTTCAGACCAAATTTTTACGTATCATATAAAAATACTATACTTTTAAACACATTAATTGAAAAAGTATACAATGCTTTTTTATAAAATAAGGCTGCTAAGTTGTAGCAAATTAGCTAAACTACAAAATAGTGGCTTGTTTTTGTGATATTGCTTTTATATTAAATATTATTAGCTATTACAATTTGTGTAGTCTTTAAGCGTCCCGCACTATACTAAGCAAAAAATAGGATTAAAGTTCGGAAAAATAAAAAATTTTTAGAAAAAAATTTTTTTCTGAATTTTAACCCCATTTTTTACTTAGTAAAAGGTCTGAGAAAATGCACAGTAACCTCAAACCGAGTACAATCACATGCCAAACAACTTTGCTTAAGGGCCCAGAGTAGATTACCTAATAAAAAAACCATTTTATATTTAAAATTTAAAACCCAAAAATTTTAACTTTAGGGGAGTGCAGTAAATCACGTAATTAGGGTTTACATAGGTTCTGACAGTGTCCTGACCCCCCTAGTGATAGGACTATTGACCAATCAAATTTAAAAAAACTCAATAACATCTTTGATCTGAAAATAAGCTACTCCATAATCGACAAAAGTCGCTACATAATAAAGTCTAAATTTTACTAAGCAAGTCGAAAAAATCGATTAAGTAAACATATTTAGCAGATCAAAATACACTTACCACAAAATTTTTATAAGTATTGGAGAATTTTTTATTAATTGACTTTTGATTTTTACGATCGATGAAAAAATTAAAATTTTTTAAAAAAATTTATTCGATGAACGTAAAAGTTAAAAGTTAAATAATAAAAAGTTTCCCAATACTTATGAAAATTTCGTGATAAGAAGTGTATTTTGATCTGCTGAATATGTTTACTTAATCGATTTTTTTCGATTTGCTTAGTAAAATTTAGACTTTACTATGTAGCAACTATCTGCGGTTAACTAAAAATAGATTTTTTTCAATATGATTGGCTATTTATACTATATATATATATGACGTGATATTTGGGGGCCCCCACCCCTCCTAAAAAATTAAGTGATTTTCTGCACTCCCTTTAGTACATAGATAACCCATATTTCTTACAAGGTAATCTACTTAGGTCGCCTAAGTAAAGTGGCTTAGAGCATGATTTTACATATCAGATATACTTATGATCTTAAAATCGAAAAATATTTATTTTTGAGGACCCCAGACATCTCTGATATATGTCATAATTTGTTTTTAGCAAATTGATTCAAATTTGATCTAAGGTCCAAATTTAAATTTTAGCAAATTCAAGTTAATTTTAAAAATGGGTCATAATTAAATATTTTAGCGAATTACTAAGATTTTACACATGTTATATTTTATTTTTAGCAATTTATCCTTTTTTGGGAGAATTACATCGGGAAAATAAAAACATTAAAAACAATAAATAAATAAACAAATAAATAAAGTAAAAAAGCACGCGTATTATTTATTTATCGGGTTTAATTTTGGTCCATAATTTATATATTACGTGGATTTGCAAATCAATTAATAGTACCCGTGTTCATACACGTATCGGTAGTTTTTTTAAAAAAAATTATTATAACTTTGACCGTTTTTTTTTTATTCTTTTTTTTTTAATTAAATTATGTATTGTTTATTTTTTTTGTACGATATCGATTTTTTTTTTTCTTTTTTTAAATTATATCGATTTTTTTTTTTAAATTATATCGTTTTTTTTTAAATTATAAGTTATCGATTTTTTTTTAAATTATATCGATTTTTTTTTTAAAATTATATCTTTTTTTTTTAAATTATATCATTTTTTTTAAATTATTTGTTTTTTTTTAAATTATAACTTATCAGTTTTTTTTTTAAATTATAATTTATCGGTTTTTTTTTTAAATTATATCGATTTTATTAAATTATTTTTTTTCATTTATTGATTTTTTTTTATTTTATTAAAATTTATTTATTTTCTGTTCGTCGGATCTAGATCTAGATCATCTCCAAGATAAGTATTTTTGTTTTTTCTTTACGTTTTTTTATTTTATTTTATTTTATTAATAATAAAATATTTTTTTAATTTAATCAATTCAGATATAAATAGTAAGTTATTCTTTTTAACGTTTTTTTTATTTAAATAATATATTTTTTTTATTTAATTTAAATATAGTTCTAAATAAATTTTTTTATTTTTATTTAAATATGAACGGTAAATGCGATATCGCAAGTTACACAGATCAACATTATATAGATAAGTTTTTTTTTTTCTCATTACAATAATTACAATACTGCAATACTAATCCACAATTTATCCTCATTATCTTCTTCGATGCTACCATTTTGCTGAAATCGTCATTTATTAGAGCCGTTGTTTGTCGGAGTCGTCATTTTGTTGGAGTCACCATTTGTTGGGGTCGCCGTTTTGTTGGAGTTGCCGTTTTGTTGGAGTCACCAGTTTGTTGGAGTCGTCGTTTTGTTGGAGTCGTCGTTTTGTTGGAGCATTGTTCGCTGGACCCTATCTATTGTATGCTGGAGCCGTCGTTAGTTGGAGCTGTCACTCGTGGTATCGTCGCTTTGATTGTGTCACTGTTCATAAGTGTTTTTACTCTTTTGTTGTTCGTTTTCTAGTGCCACACTTGCCGGGGTCGTCAGTTACTTGGATGAGTCTTGGATGATGGTTGGTGGTGAGCTTTTGATATAAATGTGTGAAGCTACACCTGTCTAAAATTGATAACTAATGCGTGCAAATTTATTTAATTTCAGGTCAGCCACGAACATAAACATTGGCTTTTGTTGGTTAATAGTAGCTATATTTAGATGTTTTAGGGTAGGATTACACGAAGTTAAGGCTAGATTAGCTTAGTATCATGATAAGATTGTGGGGTAAGTTTAAAATGTTATATGGAAAGTAGGTTTAGCACTATCTTGTTGTTGGGTTAGGATTACATGAAGTTATTATTAGATGAAAGAGTAGTTCTAGTGATAGTGTGAGGGTGAATTGCTTAGAGTTAGAGCTAGAATTGTTATTACACATGTGTATAAATAAAGGTTTAAAAAATTTGCACTATATTAGATGTTATAATTTAGTTTTTAGCAAATTACTATAAAATTTATATGTAATAATCCAACTTTTAGCAAATTTACTTGATTTTAGGGGTAGCAAAAACGCCTAAATTCATGCAGATCAGTTATGACCTCTATGAGAAATGCCCGGGGTCCTCACTTTTGGCAAAGTTACATTTTCATTTTGTGCAAAATTGGCAAAATTTTAATTCAATTTTTAATCTATATTCCTAAAAAATTTAATTTAAAATTAATTGTAGGATTTAAAAGAATCTTAGCTCAAAGTTATATAGTAAATACATATGTTTTTTTAAAAATTTTAATTATAGATAACAATGAAAGGGATATGTCCTGGGCCTGATATATATATTTTAGGTTAAAAATTATAATATTTTTCATATTTACTAGTTTTAGTTTATAAATTAGAAAAATGTGTTTGTTACTAGCAGTAGCAGTCACCAGAGTATGATCGACCAACTAGATTGTGTAATGTTATGATCAAATCAAAAACAAAGCATCAAAACTTACTATTGTTAGGATTGGGGTTAGAGCCATAGATAGGGTTCAAGTAAAGGCCTAGTATATAGTGAAATTTTGCAAAAAATTTTTTTTTTTGCATAAAAAAAGTATTTCATAGACAAAATTTTAAGTTGAAAGTGATTTTTTAAAAAAATTAAAGTTTTTGCATTTTTTACATTACACATGATCCTTTGATCTAATTGGTTGATCACACTCCGGTGACTGTCACCGGCAGTGACAAATAGATTCACTCTATAAATTTTTTTTATTTTTTTTTAACAGTTTTGCCGGTATTATTTTTAGTGATTTATAACGACTGTAGTTGTTATTTATTTTCCACCATTACAACCCGACTACCACCGGCTTTTTGTTTTCGCAACGCCCAGAAGTGACCTGTCTTTACCGACCGCCGCAGTGGCCAGAAATCTTTGCAGCCAGTTTTCAGACTGCTTGCGCCACGAGTTCATGTAGTATCTCGTAATATCCAGATTTAGGCCTCACATTACATCTTATGACTTCGGTTATTCCAAATCGGGGTTTTGGTACAGCCCTTATCGTCATAACTTTGATTGTCGATCGCTACCCATTCTAGGATTCTAATTTGGTCTAGCCCAGCTGGCTTTCTTAAAATCGCCGCCACTTGGATTTGAACCAGCAACCTTGCGATTTGCAACCTTGGAGCATAACCGCTATGCTATCGAACCCAAGGTCGATTCATTCTATAAATTATATTACAGTCGCACTCCCATATAGTCACCTCCCTTATAGTCACATTTCCTATTTAATCACTTAAAAGTTTGGTCCCGATTATATTTATATTAAATTTCTTTCTATAACGTCACAATTACTATATAAGCACTATCACCAAATTTTACAAACAAATATAAATAATTTATTTCTATAAAAGCACAATTTTCTATAAAATCACAATTTTAAATTTTAAAACTTTTTAAATAATAACAATTGTCTATAATATCACATTTTTAATAGTGAATTTACTAACA
>QKWP01002363.1:4171-39335 GCA_003550325.1 Gigaspora rosea
CAAGTTTTTGCTAGTTTTTGCAAGTTCTTGCAAGGTTTCACTTTATTTTTTTTTGTTTCATGTTTTTTGTTTTTGTTTTTTTGGTTTATTTTTAAATTTTTTTATTAATTTATTTTATTTTGGCGCTTTGCGAGAAAAACAACAACTTTTCGAAACCTTGCGCATGCCAACTACGACTTCTGACATTTTCAAGAACACACCCCTAGCAATAAATTTTCAAGAACACTTCTTTAGAAAAATGGGTGCAAGTTTTTGCAAGTTTTTGCTAGTTTTTGCAAGTTCTTGCAAGGTTTCGCTTTATTTTTTTTGTTTCGTGTTTTTTGGTTTTGTTTTTTTGGTTTATTTTGAAATTTTTTTTATTAATTTATTTATTTCGGCACTTTGCAAAAAAAACAACAGCTTTTTGAAACCTTGCGCATACCAACTACGACTTCCGATACTTTCAAAAACGATAAAAAACAAAGAAGCGAAGATAATAGCTAACTATAGGGTAAGCAAAAATAAGTGTATAGGGCTAGTTTTTTGTATATAGTAATAGAATTAGATGTGACGAAGTACGAAAGTAGTTTAAAATATTTGTAATAATATAAAAATAATACATAATATATAATAAAGTATATAATATTAATTAAAAATATATATTTAATAAATATAAAATATAATATATAATAATAATAAATAAAACTATCAATTCAATAAACGAACTCTTCCCATTGATCATTTGTTCAAAATTTTAAACAAAAGAAAAACAAAAATTTTTTTAGTAAAAGATGAAGCAGCTATAATACTAGTTTTTATAAAGGTCAACTCTTTCCTGTTTTCCTTGGGACTCCTTTATATATTCGGCAAGCAAGCCAGAAGCGTCGGTTGTGCAAGATAACTGGCAGTGGGTGCCCTTGATACAAGAAATTCTGGTGGAAGTTTTCTTTCGTCGATGAAGATTTTTATAGTTTGGCTAGGCAGTGAACTAAAAAACGAGTTTTTAAACACACTCTCTAAAGGTTTTGGTTACAAAAACATATTTGACCATATACCCGCTATCATATTCTCACTTGAAGTCTTTTTTTCTGGAATTTTGGATGGAAAGTGGGATATTTGGTGTCTTCCCTCCAAAAGATCGGCATTGTTGTTCCTATCCGAATCGGAAAGAAGGCATGCAGGTGGATAAACAGGAACGGATGTGTAATGAGACATGGCGCATTGGAGTTGGCAGATCTGCAGAAAATAAATTCTAGAATGTTCTTTTATTTTTCTTTTATGTACATATAATACTTTGGCGAGACGATTCCTTGCGCAGTATTATATAATTTTTATCACCAGGCATAGGCGTAAATAGTGCTATCATAGCTGTTTACTTCTTGCCTTCCTCTTCTGTTTTTTCATTTTTACTTTGTACTCTTTTGGTCTTCATTTAGGTTTTTTAGCTTTCCCCCTTTTTTGTTATTTCCTTTTATTTTCTTTAGTTGTCTTTTTTATTCTAGTAGAATCCTGCTACTCGAGAAGTTAGGAGAAGAGGGTTAAGAAGTAGGCGGTTATGATAGGTGGCAAACTCCAATCAGTGATTCGGACACTCTAAGACTACTTAGATAAAGGGTTACGATGAGAAAAACTTTGTTATAGCAGGTCACATTTAAGGATCCTTTGATGACACCTGAGTGGGTCGCACTTTATTATAATAGTCACCATAGAGTAGACATAACACATGATATACCGGTGTTACAAAATGTGTATAAATAAAGTTGCGGCATGATTGCCGAATTCTAAAAAAAAAAAAAATAAATAAATAAAACCATCTCGAATGGGAGCTTTCAGGCAAAGTTGTGCCTCGTAATACAGACAAATCCAAGGAACCAGGGAAACAGAAACCCATTTGGCAAGACCCGAGTAAGGAGATAGCAAAGATCTTTGATGGTGCTACCAATACCGGAATATTGGACCGGAGCCGAAGTACCGGACGTCGACCTTAGGGACAAGGTCTACCAACCTGGCTGCTGGATCAGGTACCGGAGGAAAAGGACCTATGTTATAGAAGTAGGTACCAGTGGGAAAAAAACCATGATGGCACCTAATACCGGGTAAATCAACTCTTCCAGGCCAACTGGATTGGAAGTCTGGGAAAATCGAGGAAGGACTGGTAGAAAAGTAATAGTGGATACCGGGGTTGGAGCGAATCTTACAAGAGCAAAGTAGGTATTGGTGAGAGGACAGGGGTAACCCTGTCTCGCAAGTGTTGGACTCGGTCATAGCGATAAGTACCGAAGTGTAGGTGAATACCTGATATGGGACAGGTACCGCTCTACCAAGTCTCCCGTTGAGGATAACAGGACCGGGAATACCCGACTGGGTCCTAAGGCAACAGATAAATATCCGGAACTTGCTGACTGACTTATGTAACAGGCCTGTTCTGGTGATACAAGATGGGTTGGCAGGCAGAACATGGATCAGAGAGTTTAAATAGGACCCCGAAATATACATAGATAGGTCAGGTTAATTATAGGGTTACTAAAAAAAAAAAGATCTGCAGAAAAAACTTCAAAAATAAGCAAAAAAATTACTATAAATAGAAAAGATCTGTATAAAAAACCTCAAAAATAAGCAAACTCATACCTGATCTATCTATGTATATTTCGGGGTCCTGTTTAAATAGGCAATTCCCGTAGATATGGTAGCTAGTGTGGAACCCTGGGCGGTCCACTTAAATTAGAACCAAAAGTGTACATGTGGCTAAATGTATCAGGACCCCGAAGGATATATATAATACTGAGATCTGATTTTGTATAAACTTATTATATAATTTTTCGGTATGTCGTATGTTTAGATTTGTATAGCCAACTGGTAATTTTTCAAAAAGTCAGATGTTTATTTGTATAACAAAGACTATTTTTATAACAAGTTAGATCTTTATTTGTATAACAATACTACAATACGGCATATAGCATACAATGGCGGGAATAAAAGTGGAAACAATAAATAAATAAATAAATAAAGCAAACACTTTTTTTTTTAACGCATCACGCAGCTACTATATGCAACTTCTGTATTTCCCACGTACGTTCTTATTCTTTTTTATAATTTTTAAACAGGGTTTTTTTTATTTTAAATTTTTTTTTATCGGGGGGTTTTTTTTTATTTTAATTTTATTTGTTATCGGGGGTTTTTTATTTTAATTTTATGGTTTTTTTTTATTTTATTAATTTTATTATTTTTTTATTTTAATTTTATTGTTTTATGTTTTTTTATTTTAATTAATTTTATTTTTTTTTAATAAAATATTATCGTTTTTTTTATTTTCTATTTATTTTTTATTTTTTTTTAAATTTTTTTTTAATTTTTTTATAGGTTTTATTTTTTGGTGCACCTGCACCGTGGTGCACCCCCGGATCACGTGATTGACGTATAACGGGACGTACGTAAGTATTACATTTTTTTTTACTAATGCAAAAATTATTAAATTATTGAATATTATTTATTTAAGTAATACGGTTTTAACAATTCTATCAAATATATAATATATACTTATACAACAATACATTGTGGATTAAACTATTCTATCGGCTATGCCTAAATATACTTATACACCACTTGTTATACTCAGTACAGCTTGTGTTGCTTCGCTTTCACTCAGCAACACAGACAGGGCTCGCTTCGCTCGCCCTGTAGTCGCTTTGCTTCAGCTGTCGCCTCCGCTTCGCTCCTTTTACTAAATACTCGATACAACCTCAACTAATCTACTCTAACTTACCCTAACCCCAACCCCAACCTAACGACACAACAAAATTTTACAACAAGAATATACCAGTTATGAAGTTATAATGAAAGTAATTCACTATTTCGATTACGGCCACACCAACAATGAAAATATTGCGTAATAGCACCAGAAAAGAAAGAAAACGTTAGTAAAAGCAAAAAAAAAAAATAGAAACAAACCCAAAGAAAAGGGAAAAATACAAAACAAGTTTTATACTTTTCTGCAATTTACAAAACCAAAATAAATGAAAATTGTAACCACAATCGCCTTTTTACACCCGCTACAAAAACCCACTACTTATTACCAATGCAGCGAATAAAACACCCAACGTATTGTACAAGCAACAACGCAACGACGAAGTATTTCCACCACAAAAAATAACGACACTGCCAATGACGGAAAAACGACCTAAAAAAAAGGAAAATCAGTTAATACATACAACAACCTGCACTATACAAGAAAAAAAACACAAATAACAAGACACAAAGAAAACATATGCCCTAAGATATCCCAAAGATTCTAAACACGTTACAAGTCATAAAATCATACAACACAACATTCACGCCAGCAGCGAAATGACAACTGCATCCAAAACGATGAAATCTCATTCTACTATGGCGAAAACGACACCAACAACGCAACTAACTAGTGATTACAACAACAATGACACCACAACAATCTGAAATTGGTATTAAAAAAAATTATTATCTATAGTACAGTATAACGCATTAAAGCAAAAAGACAAAAAATAAAAAAAAAAATAAAAAATAAAAAATAAAAAAATCAACCGATTTAATCAGTTGATGATCACTAATTATACCCGTGATCAGGGGTGCACCACGGTGCATGGTGCACCAAATTATAATTCCCTTTTTTTATTTTACTTTTTTTTTATTTTTTTTTATTTTTAAATTGCATTTATTTTTTTTTATTTTTTAAACAGGTTCTTTTTTTTTAATTTTTATATAGTTTTCTTTTTTTTTATTTAATTTAATTTTGGTTTTGTTTTAATTTTAATTTTTTTTTTAATTTTTTTTATCATCGGTTTTTTTTTATTTTAATATTTTATTTTTTTTTAATTTTTTTTTTTTATTTTTTAATGTGTTTTTTTTATTAAAATTTTTTTTAAATGATTTTTTTTTTATTTTATCGTTTTTTTATTTTTATTATCATTTTTTATTTTTTTTTTATTTTTTTCTTATTTATTTTTTTTTATTAGTTTTTACTTAAAATCTATTTTTATTTTTTATTTTTCTAATTTTTTTTAATTTTTATTTTTTTATAATGCGTTTTTTTATTTATTTTTTTTTTATTAAATAATTCTTTTTTTTTCTATTTTTATTTTTATTTTCGATTATTTTTTTTTTTATTTTTTTACTTATTTAATTTTTTTTTAATTTTTACTTTATTAATTAATCTTTTTATTTATTATTATTATTATTTAAAAGTTTTTTATTTTTATCGTACGTACCTCCTATATGATCGGCCAATCATTTTTCAGATTGGCGATCAAGGTATAAATAATTTTTTTTCTACTGTATTTTTTTTTATTTTTTTTATTAAAAGCTGTCAATATCGTTGGAGCCCGGAGACACTAGAACTTGTACTAAAGATAAGTTTCTAGTTTCTTCCTTTATTTGTTTATTTATTATTTATTATTATTACTGTAACTTCTTTACTTTCTTTTATTTTAGGCTTGTGCTTTAGTGGAGTGCTGAAATTGGACGCCGAGAATGCAGAAGAGGAATCTGTTGAATGCTGTGAATGAAGATAAGAAATCTGTTGGAGCCATTACTAAAGCCTAGAGATGGGCACTTTCGCATGATTGCATGGCTGCATACATTTGCATGAATGCTGCATGCTGCATGAAATTTTTTAAAATGCTGCATTTTGCCCATAACAAATTTCATCTAACAAATAATATATAAAGTGCACTTAAGATAAAAACTAATCTAAGGCTAGTGCTCCATCAAAAAATTCAAATTTAAGCATTTTTTTCCAAATGTTAAGTAAAATAAAACCAATTCTGCTAATTTAATATATTTTTAGGTGCTAAACATGTTTACTTAGTGCATTAAGTTAGAATTAATTAGTAAAATTTTTGAATAATAAGAGTTTATAGAATTTTATTGATAAAATTCTATAAACTTTTATGATTAACAAAATTTTACTAATTAGGGGGATGGCTAAAGCCAGGTACATCACGAGATTACCTGATTTTTCTGATTTTTCCAATTTTTGGGTTAGGGTTAGGGTTGGGGTTAGGGTTGGGTTAGGGTTAGGTTAGGAGGTAGTTTATATATAGTAAAATCGCATTTCCAATGATTTTACTTAGTCAACCAAGACCGGTTTGGATAGCCATTTTTTATATATTTTGTGTTTTTGTCTTTGCCATCTCGCTTTGTTTTGTTCGGACTGATCCGGGCTATATATCGGGTAATTTCATGATGTACCTGGCTTTAGCCTACTCCCTAATTAGGGAAGTGCAGTAAATTACGTGATTAAAGTTTACATAGGTCCTGACTCCCCTAGTAATAGGACTATTGACCAATCAAATTTTATAATATTTAAAAAACTCAAAAATGGCTTTGATCTGAAAATAAGCCACCCATAATCAACAAAGTCACTACATAGTAAAGTCTAAATTTTACTAAGTAAATCAATTAAAATCTCTTAAGTAAACTTATTCAGCAGGTCAAAATACACTTACTATAAAATTTTTATAAGTATTGGAGAATTTTTTATTAATTGACTTTTGATTTTTACATTCGACAGAAAATTAAAATTTAAAAAAATATTTCGCCCACAATCGACAAAAGTCGCTACATACTTTTGTCTAAATTTTACCAAGCAAATCGATTAAAATTGCTTAAATAAACTTATTTAGCAGATCAAAATACACTTACCACAAAATTTTTATAAGTATTGGAAAACTTTTTATTAATTGACTTTTGATTTTTACTTTCGATAGAAAAATTCAAATTTTTAAAAAAATATATTTAACGAATATAAAAATTAAATGTTAAATAATAAAAAAAATTTTTTTTTGTATAGATGCATGTTGCATTAATGCTTGCATGCTGCATGAATGCCGCATTTGCATAAAATTTTTTAAAATGCTGCATTTTGCCTATTTCTACTAAAGTCGTCATTGGAGCCGTCATTGGAGCCGTCGTTGGAGCCGTCGTTGGAGCCGTAGTTGGAGCCATCGTTGGAGCCGTAGTTGGAGCCGTCGTTGGAGCCGTAATTGAAGCAGCCTTAGAACTTCGTGAAGTTGTATTTAGATTAGCGAATTTCTCGTCATTTTGGTGATTTAGTAGGTTTTTTCATTTTCTTTAGCAAATTTTTCATAGGTTTTTCGTAGGTTCATCATTTTAGTTGAGTTCTCAATAGGTTTTTCATCAGTTTCGCGTGTTTCTACGGTGTTTGTATAGTGGTTTCCCTATAGTGGTTGTGGTGTCTCTACAGCGATTTGTGTGGTGTCTTTATGCGATTGTGTGTGTTTCCTCACCATTCTTGTAGTGTCTCTATGCTGTTTGTGGTGGTCTTTATGCCGTTTGTAGTGGTCTTTATGACATTTGTGCTATGGTGTTTGTGTGGTATCTTTATGGTGTTTGTGTGTGTTTTTGTGGTGTCTCTTGTAATATATTTTGTAGTTTTTTTTTTTAATAAAAATATATATTTTTTTATTATTTTTGTAAAATATTTTTAATATATGAAAAATTAGCATTTAATATTTATAATAATAATAATAATAATAATAATATCATAATAATAATAATAATAATTAATAATAATAATAATAGACGAGCATATAGTTTATTTTTTACAATCTGCGCAGTTTATTGAATTGTTAATTGTAAAGATCTGTACAGAAAATTAAATCTGCGCTAGCAGGATCGCAGATTTGATTAATTTTTAATAATTGATTTTTTTAAAAATTTGCACAGAGCTGTACTAATAAAACTTCCCCAATGTACAATAGTATTTATTTATTTATTTTGTAGTACTACCATTTTTGTTTTTATATATAAACTCAGATCTGAAATTGTATAATTTATAGTAACATTTGAACTTATATAATAATTTTGTATAAAGCTTTTAATAAAATTAAGTGTATAAAGTTATATTAAAAATTTTGAGTCTGGATCTAAGTTATATTAGAGTCCTTCAGGGTCCTGATGTATCCTCGTCTATGTGGATCAGAGGGTTTAAATAGGCAATTCTCATAGTTGGGTTGCAGGTATGGCAGCTAGTATGGAACCCTGGGGCGAACCACTTAAATTAGACACCAAAAGTGTACGTGTGGCTAGATGTATCCTCGTTTATGTAACAAATACTGGTACTTCCCTAGAGGATACCGACGGCCCTAATATCTTGAATAAAATTCCTAAGTCCCAAGATGAGCACTTTAATTAAAAAAAAATAATAATAATAATAAATAAATAAAATAAAAATTTTATATTAAATTGTGAAACTGTGCGAAATATTGCGAAACTTTGTAAAAAAACATGATTATGTGAATATGTATATCGTTTATTTATTTTTTAAAAAATTTTAAAAATTTGCGAAAATTTGCAAAATATTGCGAAACAATGCGAAAACATCACAAAATATGCAAAAATATTATTTCTGCAATCCTGCAACCCCCAAAGGGCCATTTTTTTATTTCGCATTGTATTATAAGATTTTTAAAATATTACGGCAATAACTTACGTAAGATTACGTATATATAATTCACTGATATGCTATAGTGTAAACTTACATAATTATTGCCCCTACATAATATTCCGAACTAATCGTAAGATTTTTGCAAGTTTATACTTGCGTAAAAACATGCGAAGGTTTACGCATATTTTTTTTGCTTATGTATATAAAATAAATTATACATTTACAAAGTTTATTTTGTGCTATATCACTATGCTATCCTGAAAACCTGGTTTGTAACACTACTACAATATTTTTTTTTAAATTCAGTAGTTTTGTCCATACTTTATTAGATTTAATAATATTACAATTTAGAATATTAATTTTATAGGACCGATAACACTTACTGAACATGCCAGGAAAATTTCACAAAAATAATCACAAGGAGACTGAGTGTGAGGATGAGTAGATACCAGTTTTCAACGAACACAACCATGTAGCATTGCCACAAACATCGACAGAGATACCAATAACAACAATAGCACATATGATAGAGGATGCACAAGTAAATAAAAAAGAACTATGGATACTCAGTCAAGACATCTCAAAAGTATACGATTCGATGCACATACTGCTCCTAAAGAAAGCTATGGGAAGGATAAAAATACCAAGCAGCATAGTAGACTTAATCAGAGATATATTCACCAACAGAGAAAATTCGGTCATCTCTAATCTGGGAATCACGGACACGTATGAGATTCAGGACGGTGTGGATCAAGGAGAAACGATAGCACTGCTCCTTTGGAGGATCTACTACGACACCTGTTATCAAAAATCTATAAAATAATACAAGGATATACAATAAGCGTCGAATATACAGAAATGGAACAAAAGAAAATATTGGAGAGCAATAGATCTGCAGTAGCCTTTATGGACGATATGATATGGCTAGCAAGAACAAAAAACGAAATAGAAGAAACATTAGATATAGCAAAGTCATTCTTCAAAATGATAAACATAAAAGTGAACCCTCACAAATCCATATTAATGACACTTAACACGAAAGGAAAAACACAAATTGAATACTTAGGGAGCACAATACAAGCAATACAAGAGAATGATATATGTAGAATACTAGGCTGCTGGTTTACATGTAAAGCAGACGGAAAACCAAGTATAAAGAAAATAACAGACAAAGCATCGAGTGCAATCAGAAGTATAACAAGAGCAAGAGTAACCGAAAAGCAAGCAGTATACCTGATTAACATGGTGTTACTAGCAAGAGTATCCTATAGAGTGCAGAACATAGTAATACCTAAGGCAGTGGCCGAGAAAATAACTAGGCAATACATGTCAATAGTCAAACAAAAAGCAGGGATCGTAACCACAATACTGAATTTAACAATACACCACTATAAAATATACGGAGTCAAAACAGTACAGGAAAAACAAATCACACAACATATGTCCATGTTAAATAGGCTACTTAACTACAAAGATTTCGAAAAATCAACACTTAAAATAAGAATCCAACAAATCCAAGAAGTAGCAAAAACAAACAGGTCGATCCTAGAACATTACAGTTACATATTACCACTAGAGGAAAGCAAAACCACAACAGCAAAAATGATACAAAGTATGGAAGAAGTACAAATCAGTAGTAGAAGAAACAACAATAACAAATAGCCAAAACCGGAAAATATGGAAGGAACTTTAATTAACGAAATACTCAGTACATTGAAAAACAAAGAGAAAATAAAAAGAAGATGTAATAAAATGGAATTAAGATACGTAGAACAATGTCTGGAATACGACAATAAAAATACCATGGAATGGAGGAATCTGGCTCAAACTACGATGAAAATGATAAAAGGAAAAGAACCAAGATGGTTCAAAGAAATGCTAAAGAACATAAAACTAACATACTTAGATATGAACCAACCACTATGCATGCCAAACCCGTGGACTAGTAAAGGAACACCAACAAAATCCAACTGGGTAGTCATGGGGGCAATGAATATAAATCTGGTGGAAAAAATTACGTCAATAAAGGGTGAAATAGCAACAGTCGATATAGAAAAAAAACGGACAACTAGTACAATGCGAAGGATGCCATCATAACGATCCGTCAATAAGAACCCAACGGTGTGCAAAGAAAATAAACATTAATAGATTGTGGAAACTGGCCGTAGATTGTAAAAAGAAGATGAGAATAGAAGAGAAAGACTTAGAAAGACTGAGAAGAACAAATAAAAAAGAGACAAACCAAAAACATACGATAAAATATGGGAAAAGAATTCAATAAAAATAATGAAGAACCAAGAAGACAACAAGACCTTAAAAAAAATAAGAAGTAGATATGGGGAAAGAAACAGATTCACATGAATGTACAAATACACAATGAAGAACAACAAGCCATCAAAAGAAATGGAATAATATGTCAGATAGAAAAAGGGAACGTACGTGGGAAATAAGTACACAAGAATGACCCTCATTGGAAAAGCACTTTATCACAGCACTAATACAACTAGCGGCCGTAACTAAAAGCAAAGGAAAAGTAAAGATTAACATAAGAAAAGACATTATATGTGTGAAAAAGCAAAAAACATCTATAACACAGTACCACACAAAACAAAAGATATACATAATATACAAAACTGGCCAGGATGGATGATGTGGAAAGCACTTAGCAACAAGAATAAAATCAAATTTACCTTCGAATCACTTGCAGATTTAAAAATACATGCAGACCAAAACAGATACAAAATAAATGGAGAAATAAACTATGAAGAAATAAGACAAGACACATTCATAATGAAGTGGAAAGGAGCAATGATTACACACAAAACGAGAAATTCATTCGACATATATATAATGCAAGACAAACAGCAAAATGGCAATCGCAAATAAGAACCCAAGTATGGGAATCCAAGAAGGAAACAGCGGATTGAGACACCTTTTTCGAATATATAAACTATAAATGCAAACCAACGACACAAGAAACCAATCCGAAAGCATTACAACTAAAAGCATTCAAAATCAAGATGTTACTGGAAGAGTTACCCACAAACGAAGTTCTGAACAATAGAGGAGGGAAAAAGAAAACAGAACCATGGTGCCCAAAAAAATGCGGACAAACAAAAAGCAACTATCACATGACAGTATGTGACAAAAACGAAACAAGCTTACGAAAAATTATTAAAGAAGAAACAAGAAAAATACTAGAAGAAAAAGACAATAATGACTGATGCAATACTTAATAACATAACTCATACCATTACTAATTCCTTTTGTACTACAAATATAAATACAGGCCTAATATGCATAATACACGGGATAATAGAAAAAAGAAGCAACCGAAATAAACAAACTTACAAACAAAGAAGGAAGAAAAGAATCACTCACGGTCAAATATTACACAAGATTACAGAAGCTATATATGAGAAAATATGGAAAATTAGAAACAAAGAAAAAGATCAAGAAGAAAGAAACAGAAACGAAGATGAGGAAGAAAATAACACCAACAACGATAAAGAAATAAAAACGGTAGCAGGAAAAATATTCAAAAACCACTGCAAAGACACAACTAATAGGAATACTGAAGTCAAATTAAAGCAATAGAAAAATATGTTCGTATAATTCAATTGTATACTCCATATTTTTAATAATTACGCCGATTAAGGAGGACTTTGGCCCACCGAGTCTGGGTCTGGGTAAATTAGCCCAAGCTTTAGTTTAGTAGTTAAATAAATGTAAAAGCATTTGTAGTAAATGTAATTATATAAAATTTAATAAAAACTGAGGCAAGACCTCGCTTAGCAAAAAAAAAAAAAATATATATATATATATATTAATTTTATAGGGAGCTATTCTTCCTGGTACCTAAGTTACAAGTATTGGCTTATCCAGTTGTTCAAAAAATATCTATGGGTGACATGCTATAGTAAGATTTATCTCTATACCAACTTATTCTGCGATTAGATTTGTTGGTATCTCACCAGATGGTTCTTACAGCCTGTTAAGACTACTAAATAATTTTTTACCATTCAGCCTATTGGCCATCTTTAATTCAGCTCAAGACTTCATTTCTGGTTATATCCAAGATAGCTTTCTATCTTGCTTTAGCTTCTTTCATTCTACTTCTTCCTTGTACCTTGTTCTTTTTTTTAACCATTTCCTTTTTTTTGTTTCGTTTTTTTTTTCTTTTTCTTCTCTTTGGTATCTGGAGTGGGTCATCTTTTTTCTTTATGCCCTATACCATTTTTTTTTTCTACTTCTGTATTAACTTGCATCTTGTAATCCATATCTTCATAAATCCTTTTTATCCAATTTTTCCAAAGTCTTACTATGAAGTTTCTTGTTGGGCGTTGAAGGTAAAGCTTGGTCATAGCTCTTCGATGTTTTCTTTCATAATTAGCCCTCTTATCTACTGCTCTCTTCTTCGCAGTTCTTTATCTATACTTCCTTTTCTATTATAACTAAGATCTCTTTTTCTTTTTAAGTATGTTTTGTATTCCTTCTATTTTTTTTAAAGTCGACTCTACTTTGTACTTTTCTATATCTTGTATCAGATTCAGTAAAACTTCGCAACTCACCAAATGCTCTACATTTTTTGTTTTCTTTTTACATATAATGCATCTGTTAGCTTTATATATATCCAGTTTCTGCTAATTAAGTTTTTCTAGTACCGGTAGAATATTATTTATGCACTTTATTTCAAAAAGCTATATAGCATTTGATTTGTATATGTAGTTACACTGTTTAGTTCTATTTTCAAAAAGTTTATACAAGATTGGCCAGTACTGTAAGAGGCATGCCATTTATTATGTAATTTTTACTATGGATAAATGGTCAAAGGTGGTGATCATGTCTATATATTATATTAATCAATTAGAATTAGATAAAATGATTATACTATACATAGGTAGAGGTAGCTACTAAGTAAAAATATTACGTAATAAATGGCATGCCCCTAATTGATGCGTTGTATTTTGGCCGTTATATGCTGCCCTGTTTATAACTTTTCTGACTATTTTAACGAAAGAACATACTGGCTTTTCTATAAGTTCATTTTTTCACTTGAATCTTAACTTGAAATCTTTTGTACTCAATGTTGTAGGAACTAGGATCTCTGCAAGATTTGAGATCTGCCAGATCGTTAAATAGATCTCCTAAGTGACACTTAATTTTCATAAGATACATTGTTACTGGTAGTTGTTTCATTTTAACTATTTCTACTATTGTTTCAATCAAACCACTATTTTTGATCTTTAACCACTATCTCTCGAGCTTTTTTTTTATTGCAAAGATAGCTGCACTGCTATTTGTTCTTATCTCCACTTTTTTTTCTTTTGGAGTTACTAAAAGGGCAGCCATGATTGCTACTAACTCTGCTTTTGTTGATGAAAACCACTTTTTAGTTCTATATGCTATTTGCCATATGAGCTGTCCTCCTTCTGTAATTTGTACTATTCTGTATCTCATTTCCATTCTTACTATACTCTTTGAAGTTCTGAGTGAGCTATCTGTATAAAAAAATAAACTATCTAGACTTTTATTTTAATAAGATCTCTCTCCTTCCACATAACCCACCCCTTAGTTCTTCTAACTTTCTTAACTTCTTCTACTGCTATCGTGGGTGTGTTTGGATTCTTTGTCTTAAGTTTTATATTGGTTTGACTTTTCTTGTTACAAAGTTTTCAATTACCACCTTTTCAATCTTGTTAAACCATTTTGCTTTTTTCTTTCTTAAACCAAGATTTTGTGCTAGCTTTATTTGTTTTCACATATACATTTTTTTACATATACATTTTTTCTCCATCTTTTGTTATAAACTGTGAGATTAACCATATTCCCATTTTGTTTGCAGTTGATTCTTTATATGAAAGCTAACATTTTCTAAAATTTTTGCTATTTTTATATCGTTTGTTAGTTGGTGTAAATTCAAATTCCAACTTTTTGTGAAATTGCTCTTTTCTATCATAAAACCTAGGAATTTTGTTTGCTACAAAACTTGCATATCCAGATTTCTTATTTTTAACTTCCTTTTCTCAAGTAAATCATGGTTTGTTAAAATATACTTAATTAAACCCACTTTCAGTTGCCTTTGCTTTAAATGCATTACTGTTGATTTTTCTAAAAGCCTACCTGAATTTAGTTTTATTAATAATTTAGAGAAGTGATATTCTATATATCTATTATACAGGCTTTTGAAATTTACTATTTTTGGATGTTTTGTTATTGCATTTGCTACTGTAGATAGCATGGATATTTTTCATTTTGTATGATGCACCTGGGTTGGGTTATTTTATCATACTGGGTTCTATTTAAACATGGGAGTATGAGTCTATACTCGAGCATGAGTACAAGAACTGCATTGTTTATATAAATTATTTGGCTAAGCAACATTTTTTTGTATTTGAGTAAGCCTGTTATCTTGCTTACTTTTTTTCTTGCCTTGCATATATTTGATCTTTGCTGATTTTTAATTAAAATCCACATTCCTAAGAAATGTGTCACCTCCTTCAGATTCTTGGCTATGATTTTTGTTTTCAGGTTTCCTGCCCAAATATACAAATCATTCTCCATACTCTTCCTTCTTGGCTTTACTACTACTAGTTTAGTTTTGTTTGGATTAATTTCAATATCGTTTAGTTTGTAGAATTTATTTGATATATCAATTAATTGTTTTTTGCATACTTTTTTGATTATATATTAGCCATGTTGTGTCATCTGCATATGCTAGCACTCCTATATGCAACTTTTCTATTTCGATTCCTTTACTCGCAATTAGAGCTTTATCTTGCATTTCATTCTGCAAAACAAAGGATCGTAAAACATTTTCCAAACCAGGGATGAAAGCCATATTACTACAATATTATTAATCAAAAAATTTTAATAAAAACTTCTATTTTTGCTTTTGTTATTAACTATTTACAACTATTTAGAAATTTTTTAATATTTTTATTCTAAAAAGTTGTAATTGTAATAGTGATGTATTTTGTTTTTATTTGTTACATTTTTTAGAAAGTTGATTGAAAATACTTGTTTGTACAAGTATTACAAGTTAAAAAAGACAAACTAAAACCAAATAAAGTGTTTTAAACTTAAATCAAATCAAATATTAAATATATTTAAATTTGATTTGATTTGAAAGTTTTTGAAATTTTATTTATAATTTTTTTTAGGAAAAATCTAGAAAGTGCACCTGTGTATTTTGTGCACCCTAATGTACTAATAATTGATTTCATTTAAAGTTAGGATTAGGGTAGGGTTAGGGTTAGAGTTAGGATCAAAATTAGTACAAAATCGCGAAAGGATCATTTTTTGTTAGAAGCACAACAGGGGTTACCCTAGTAAAATTTTGAGATATCAAAATAGGGGGCACAAAGTGCACGGGGCACTGACTAGTCCTGTCCTTTTTTTTAAATCAAATCAAATATTTTAAATATTTGATTAAATCAAATCAAATATTTATCAATTTGAATTTGAATTTGAAAATTTGTATTTGAATTTGATTAGAAATCAAATATTTGATCAAATTAAATCAAATTGCAAAACCCTAAGGCCAGATATGTTTCTTATTTATTGATAAAGCAAAAGAACATAAAAACAAAAAAAAAACAAAACATAAAATTAATATCAAAATATGTTATAAAAGCATGCTTTTTATTGACTAACATATCAATGATCTTTATCAAATATGATTGGCTGATCTAATAATTCATATCAAAATATAAAAAATTTTAGCATTACCAAGTATTTATATTATACAAAATTATTATTAAAGGACATATTTAAAAGCTCTTATTGTTAAAAGTTATATGTAATATGTTGTTCTAGAATTATCAATTATAAAAACACTAAACACAGTAATAGTACATTACCTCTTTTTACAACATGAATACAAATGTTATCTATTCTATAAATTCTACCCATTTTTACACTATATGTATTTTCATACATTCGTATCTACAAATGATAGTATAATGAAGTATATGCATTTCTTATAACTATTATTATAAATATTTATAAAATAAAAGCAAATACAGTATTGTACATATAACTGTATAATCACTCATAGTACATTCATTTATACCTTTATATATCTATATTTGTGTCTTATAAAAGTTATACAGATCGTGAGATGTGTGAGATGTTTTGACAAACATTTAAATAAAGTTCCTATACCGTAAATCGGTGATGTCACTTGGTTGTTTGGCCGGTCAGTGGCCGAGGCCAAAAGGCCAAAAAATGGGGTCGTTTAAAACCGTGTACCCACGTGACATTTTTGTGTAAATCTAAATCTGTCTTCGGCCACTAATAAAAAATATCGGGAAGGCAAATTTACCTATTTGTTTGTCCTAACTCTAACTTTGACCCTAATGCTAAACAGGTTTTAACTTAAAATTTCGAAAATTCACCTGGATACATGGCTTTAGCCATCCCCCTTACAAAGCAACATTAAAATTATATAATTAATCGTATCTCCTCGATGAATATAAGTCCAAACAGAAAAAAACGTAACCTTGTAGAACTTATCTAGAATTATAATATTACGTTTTTTTTTTTGCGAATTTTTAAATATTCATCGAAGAATTACGATTTTGGATGTCTTTGATATGCACCGTATTACAATTTTCTTATTTTATAATTACTATTTCCACTATTATAAATTTACTATTTTCACCATAGTGACTAACATTACAAAAATCTGCTTATCTTAACCCTAACTAATTCTGGTCACGATCTACAGGTAGAAATAGCAAATTACTATGATATGGTGGAAATAGCGATAGGGGTTTCGATAGGGGGATCCCTTTATTTGGATTACCATTTGATCCGCCTTACTTCACCGACAATCGTTTCATTTAGCCGACATCACACCAAGTGACAATTTATTAAAAATATATACCTGAAACTAAAATCAAATGCTAACCTCAACCCTATGTGATGTCGGCTAAATGAACTAACGGTGGAAATGACTGTCGGTGAAGTGAGCAGCACCGCTGTAGGCCGCAATTACTAATTGATAAACTCATTACATGCCAAGAATCATAATCCAATTTACTTTCACGATCAAAAAGTAATTTTGAGTATTGTAACTATTCGTTACGAGAAAATGACAAAATTGCAAAACTTTCACTAAATTTGGATTTAAAAAAAAATTCTATTCAAGATAAAGTTAAGAGTTACACCGATAGGGAGCCGAAGCAAATGTTTCAAAGTCATAAATCCACAGAGATGAGAAACCTATTAGAATGTTTAACGTTGATATTGTTATCGAAACGAATCAGAATCGAAAAAGATGGGAGGTATACGAAATTTGCAGAGATGGGATATGTTTACTGTTAGAAATTATTATTGATGTGGAAAAAAAGATAGGTGGTAAATTATATTAAAATAAATTATAGTATATATAGTTGTAAATATATTTATTAATAAAAAAAAAATCTGATTTTTTTTAACGATTCATAGATTAGATTTTAATTTTGATTTTGATTTTTATATCAGGCATTAGATTATTACAAATTAATCTATACAGTACTGCAGTATACAAATATATATACGAGTATGTATATAAGTGCTATATATTATGAAATTTTGCTTCAATTAGAAATAGCCAGATGTCAATTTGAAAATTTTCATCTTTACATCAACTTTTGTTTCAGGCGTCAAATCTGGACCAAAAATAATTATTTAGGCAGAGAATAGAACACAATATACGTATGTAAAACACAAGGTAGTAACGAATTTTAAAAGGTTTCTATTTCAAATATACAGTATATTGTAAAATTATTGTAAATATACAAATAATAAACGGTAAATGCGATATTTATTATGCAGGAAATTTCGAGTATTTATATTTTGCCAAATATTTAATTTTTTTAAAACAATAATTTTAACAATACATAACGATAAACTTTCTTTTGTGTAAATTACAATAAGACAAAGTTATATTATTTACTACATAACAGGATTAACAAGGAAAATCATGTGATTAACTATATACCTTAATCACTACACAAATTTTACAAATAAAGAAAATTATTCTAAAAATAAATCTTGCTAATTCAAAAAATACGAGATTGAATTATTAATAAACTGGTAAGTAATAAATAAAAGCTGATTGAGCTGCGAATCATAATACACCTTCGCGCCCCTAGTCGCATTAATATTTTAATACTATTATAATAATAGCATTGATATTTGATTATCTTAATAATAAATATTTAGATTTGGACTTTCCGTATTGCAGTATTGTCTCACAACATTATTTTTCAATTAGGCATGTACATATACAATAATTTAGGTGTTTCGAAGCACGGAACCTGCCAAATACAAATTGTGAAAGTAACGTTTCTGCAATTAATACTCGGAAAAGTAATTGCTAACCTAATAATAGATAATTGAAAGTTCCATATATGACTGTCGATTTGATGGTAATAGATGACGGCTTGAGCACTATTGCTTTAAGTAAGAGAAATAATTTGGGTATTTCTATGTTATTCAAAATGGAAAAAAATAATCTAGCAAAAAAAAAAAAAAAAAGAAAAGAAAGAAAGAAAGAAATATAAAGGAATAATAAATTTCGGCCGAAAAATTTTCCTTTTCCCGTTGATTAAATGGTGCTATCATGCTATCAACACTATGAGGAATTTTCATCCCAGATAACAGTAACCGTATTGTCATTTGATTCGCAAGTATAAATTTGGGAACTTGTGTAATCATCTCCTCGTAACGACCGCCAATCAAACTTCTCTCCTGCGTGTGGCTTGTCCTGCCATCCCTTTTTTTGCTCTCGCTTTAGTGACCCGATCGTTTTTTTTTTTAATGTTCTATTTATGCAACTAGCATCCTGAACTCATTCTTTAGATTGGGATTTGGGACACAGCCCCTGTCTCCCTTGATTACACGTCTTCATTTTTGAAGTCGGCTTTATAAAATTTTACAAGTCGCCTATCTATTTTTTTTTTCTTTTTTTTTTTTTTTTTTTTTTTTTTTTTTTTTCTACTTCGAAATATATTTCGGAAAAATAAACAGGAAATAAACAATGAATTATAACGAGCAGAGTTTACCGGAAGGAATAGTAGCAACAGCACCGGAAAGACCACAACAACAAGCTCACCCAGCTCCACAAATGTTTGACGCTTTTCATCAGTCACCTCACGGTGAATTCAAACCTACTTTTTACAATCCGTTTGAAGTGAAACATAGACGTCGTACTTCTCGTCAACAATTAAAAATTCTCGAAAAGGCCTTCAATGAGAATCCTAAACCCCATGCTGCCGTTCGTCAAGCGTTGGCTCAAAAGTTAAATATGACTCCTCGTGGTGTGCAAGTCTGGTTTCAAAATCGACGTGCAAAGGCAAAAAAACAGAAAACTACCGATGATAGCTCTTCACCTGAATGTACATCTGAAGGTTTGATAGTATCTAGTCCAACAGACTCCTTAGAAACGTTTTTTTCTACGGCCGACTCATCAATTTCTGTTACAACCACGGAGCATGGTGGTCAAGAATGTGTCGAAAGTGATTCATCAAGTGATATTAATGATCAAGCAGTTGAAAGTACCGCCACTAGTCCATCAGAAGCATATTGTGGATATGATGGAAATCCTAATGATACATCATTTTACGTTGACCAACCAAAACCCGTCAACGAAATGCTTGCTCATGAAAGAGAAAATGATCAATTGCCGAAAAGAACTCGTCAAAAGCCAAACATTGACCCTCTTAAAACTAGCTGGGATACACAAGAAGAATATGAGCACATGGTTCAACAACGACAACTTATTCAGAAACCAGGGAATTCTCAACACGATGACGGAGAATGGATTCATTCAAATGTGTCTTCTGCATCAACCGTGGCATCCGAGTATGTGTATGATCACATTGACAACCTTCTTCCCTTATCCACCCCTCAATCTGCCGTCACTATTTCGGATTACTTTACCGAGTATGCTTACAGTCCTACCGTTAGCTCTGTAATTAGTGACAAAGATGCGGTTGATTCCAATGAACCCATGCACTCCGGTACATACGCGAACGCTCGTCGTAATTCCTGTCCCGAATTGATGGCATCTATTCTTAACATGAAACTTGCAACTCCAGAAGAGAAGCGATCTCTATCGACCATAATTGAGGATGAGACGCTATATAATGATTCTAACATGCACCAATTTTTGGCTGCACCCGGACAGGTAATGAAATTTTTTGAATTTTTAATAACTTTAATAAAATATCTGTATAAAAATGTTTAAATAATTTATTAAAAAATTATAAACAGACTAAACGTCGGTTTTCCGAACCTATCAACCGATATAATTTGTCCCCCAATGACTCTGAATTTCAATCTCCGGAATTAGAATCAAACATTACAAATATTACATCCAATCAAACAGCCTATCAATTCAATATGCACCCGATTTTAGGAACTAATCAATCATCTGAACCTCTTACCGCACCAGAACTACTTCGAGGACACAGTCTAGATTCGACTGTTTGGCCCACTCTTAAAGAACGTCAGATGTGGAATTTTGGTTTGGATTTTAAAACCAAATTACCGATCGTAGATACTACTGAAATAAAAGTTTCTGATACTGGTGTTGCTCACTGGAGTCCCCTAACACCAACTGATGTTAATGCCAATTCTGTCAATTCGAATATGACCATTACTATGCCTGATGAAATTAATTTCATTCACCTGTACGGCAACACTAATGATCAAGTTGTTGGATAACTCTTAATTCTTTTTTTTTTTTTTTTTTATTTTATTATTATTATTATTATTATTATTTTACAAAATTTTAAAGTATATATGAAAAAATGGCCGAGCGAGCATGAAATTTAAAATAAAAGATGAATCGAGTAGGCAACGAGTGGCAATGAACATTTATTATTGTTTATTCATTTCTTACCTTTTCATCTATTTATATGATTTATTCTGTGCTTTTCAATATATATATTTTTTTTGAAAAGCTATTTCGTAAATTATCTAGTTAAACTAATGTACATATCTCCTAGCGTATATGTATATTAATTAATTAATATTTATATGTGTATATGATATGATTTATCCTATTTTATTTTATTTTATTTTTATTTTTATTTTTTTATTTTTTTTTTTTTTCATTTGTAAATCCCTTTTTTTTAGAGAATTTTTTCTCTAAAATTTTGTACATAGCCATTATATATCTATATAACTCGCTTAAATGGCCTTTTCTGTAAGATTTTTTTTTTCCTTTTTTCACGGGCGAAAACGGAGGGACAAATATTTCGCTCAGTGATAGAATTATGGACTTTAGGATATATAGTTACAGTATGGATCAAAGACATATATATATTATTATTAATGGAAGGGGCACACCGATGCGCTACTAAAGCTCATGCATGTGAATAGCAAGAGCAGCGCTCAGGTGTATCACCTTACACCCTTATTTTCGGTATATATTTTTTCTACAAAACCTTTTTCTTCGTAAATATCTTTGGTGGACATCAACTTTTTTTTGTATTTTTTTTCTTTGTTCATTATTTCATTTTTTAACTATTACAACGAACACCCCCAATCCACCGAGCCTACCCAATTTCTTTTTATTTCCTTTTAAATATGTTTATTTGTGTATAACTGAAAATTTTGTTTTCTTGTAAATATAAATACAGTAAATATATGTGATTATGTAATATGAATTTTTTTGGAATGTAAAAAAAGCGATCGGTGTGTTTATAAATATTTGATTTTTATAATCGAACGCGCCTTATTTACGCGTTAATGCGTTAATTTGGTATGTTGAATTCATTTTATTGGTTATTTAATTCTATTAAAAAAGTATTGTTACACGACTTTTACATTATTTTGCAATTAGCGTTAGATATAAAATAAAATTTTATTATTAAGCTTATCTAAAATATATATATATACTGTAAAAGCATAGCTCTTATATAATATTGAATATTAAATGCTTAATAGAAACGATTTTGACAATTTTAGTATGTGGGATAAATTAATAGATTTTTATAATAAAATAATTTTTATCAAATTTTGACAATTTTCGAAGCTTATTAAGTTATTTAAAAAAAAACTTGTATAGTATAAAAACCCTACTATTTGTTAATTTTTATTTGTTAATCTTAGTTTACCATAAAAGCGCAATTAAGATACCCGGACATTTTTGATTTAATTTTCCGGATATACAGTATGTACTGTTAGAATTATTTTTTAATACTGTACAGTATATAATATATACAGTATTAAAAAATAATTTTTAAATATAATATAATATAATAATTATTAAAAATTATAAATTTAAATAATTAATATTAATAATTAACATTAATAATACAACCATAAAATTATATTAATAATAAATTTAATTAAATTTAAAATATAAAAATTTTTATTAAATATTATTTTAAATTAAAAATATTAAATATATTCAAAAAATATAGTACCATTTATACATTATATAAATACAATCTTATCTATATATTCTAAACTATATTTTAAAAAAAAACAATATTTTTATTAACATACTATAATATATATTTTATTATTAACTATACTATACGCTTTGATAATCGAAATTACGATTTTGATGCATTTGTAATAGAAATATCAAAACCATAGTTTCAGCATTTTCCGTCTGTAATGCCCTGAAAAATGTAATCTGCAACATGCATATTGTAATATAGTAACTTTTGTACAAGAAACTATATCACTTGACTTAACATATAAGAGGGTAAGGAATGTGTAGATAAAGAGAAAATAAATAAGAAATAAAAGAACAGAATATAAGAATGAAAAATTTATAGTCAAAAGATAATAACAATTTATTAGATATAATATTTTAAAGTACAAATATTTTTAGGAAGAAAGAAAAGTTAAAGAACAGAACCTTTTTAGAAAAAAAGACAAAAACCTGCACTGCTTTGAGTGAAAAAGCAGAGTTTATATATCTGTAGAAACTTGAGATTTTCATATAATGTACTAAAATAATGTACTAATTGAATATACTATAATAACATACTAAGATATCATACTATGATAACGTACTACATAACAGATAAGATAATGTACTAAGATAACGTACTATGATAACATACTATAATAATGTACTAAGATATTGTACTAAAATATCATATTATGATAACATACTATCATAGGAATTATAATGAAAATAGCTTTTTTTTAAAAACAGAGAAGAGTTCTTTTAATAAAACTAATACTACAGATTTGGTTGATTCAATAAAATTTGTACTATTTTTAATATCTCTATGATATTTTTCTAATACTAATATTTAAAAATTTACTAAAATTATACAAATATAACAATATCAGATATGTGATCAGATTTTTCAGAGCTTATCAAACGTTTTGGGGAGATGGCTTAATCCAGGTGTGTTTATATGTTTTTGATTATTTAATTAAAATTAGGGTAAGGGTTCGTTAGGGGTTAGGGTTAGGGCTTGACTTATAAGTAAAATTGTCCTCCTAACATTTTTTATTAATGCTCCTAGACAGGTTTAGACACTCGTTTTTTGTATTTTTGGCATTTTTCACTTTTTTTTTCTGTTTTTGTCTTGTCGGGCTGATCCGTAAAAATCAAATTTTATGATTTAATTGGCTTTATATGACATGAACGCACCTGGCTTTAGACGACCCCGTTTTTGGTTTTAGTTTACGATAATGTTCCGCAGATCTGATTTGAGGACTTGAATCTGATCCAGATCCGGTGTTCGGATCGGATCCGGATCCATGATTTATAAGTACTACTGAATCCGTATCCATATCTCTTAATTTGTTATGCAGGCATATTTGACTGCAAAAATTTTAAAATTTTAAATTTTTTAAATAAAACCTTAAATATTAATTTTAGCTATATACTTTCTAAGTAAAAAATATAATATTAGTTCTGTTTTATCAACTTTATTATAAAATTTTTTTAAAATTATTAAAAAACTTTGGTGTAATAAAAGTTTAAAGTTTTTGTTTTGGAACTTTTACTATAGAAATTTTTCTTTAGGTTTTCTCAAATTTTATATGTTCCCGTCTATAAAAAAATTTTTTACTTCTAATACAAGTCTTAATTTTTACAAGTAAATCATATAAAGTCAAATAATAAAAGTTGTCATCCTTTATATAAACTACAATATTGTATTAGAAACTATATTTTTAAAACCAATATTTAAAGAATTCGCCAAGATATTGTAAAATATTTTTTTGGTTAAAAAATTTCTTTAAAATTTAATATTTTCAGCTTATAAGCAACATAAACTTTTTGTCTTATAATATAAATTTAAATAATTCAAAAATATAATCCTTGTTATTAAAAATTATAATATCAAATTTTATTTAAATATTATAAATGATTAAAAAAATAGATCAGAAGTATATTTATAGTAATTATCCAGGCAAATTTGCCTGCGAAGTAGTACAAACTAAAGGATTGGGATCTGATCCAGTAGATCCGTTTGGATCTGTTCATTCTGATTGGCTTATCAGTTATATTATTTAAAACAAAGATCTAATTTGTTTTTTATCTCTAAACCATAGTAAACTTTGAATGCTTTTTTTTTTCTATAAGATTAAGTTTTCTAAGCCTTCTAAGTTTTCTAAAACACTAAGTTTTTTATGCTTTAAAAGTTTTCTATGCCTTTAAGCTTTTAATTCCTAATGAGTAATGATTATAATAGAAAGAGACGTTATAATAAAATTTAAATTTTAAATAGTTTTTTTTTTTTTATACTAAAGTTAATATTTTTTTTCAGTTATTGTTAAAAGTCATCGCTGAAGCCTCAATAAAATTGTCATTGAAGCTGTTATTGGAGCCTTGAAGCTGTCATGAAGTTGTGTTTGGGCCATGGATTCCTTGATCTTTTGGTAATTCTTTTTTTTTGTCCTACACACGCGTTTCTGTGAATATTCCAGTAAGTTCTGTTCGTCATTTTTCAGTGGGTTCTTTAGCAAGTTTGTTGTTTTTGGCAGGTTCTTTTAGTAAGCCATTTGCTGTTTTTTTGGCTAGTTCTTTATCAAGTTTTTCATCGTTTTTTGGTGAATTTTTAGGTAAGTTCGTCGTGGGTTCTTTTGTCGATTTTTGGTGAATTCTTTTTGTGTTCTTATGTAAATTTGTCGTTTCCAGTAAATTCTTCATCGATTTTTAATAGGTTCTTTAGTAAGTTTTTCGTTGTTTTTGGCGAGTTCTTTAGCAACTTAGTTGTTTTCAAAGGAATAGTTGTGAATTTTTCATAGCTCTTACGTAAGTTCGTCGTTTCAGGTGATGCTTCTAGTAAATTCTTCCTCGATTTTGGTGAGTTCTTTAGTAAGTTCTTTATGGGTTCTTTAAGGACCTCGAAGAACTCTGATACAACTCAAATGATTCTAAAAAAGGAAACTTTGTATAGAAATTCATCAAACATTGCATTTTTATATAGTAAATTTTCAATTTTTGCTTTATTTTAAATATCTATTTAGCTAAAATACTGCTAAAATTATACAAACTTAGATTTGAGTTGTATTAGAGTTTTTTGGGGTCCTGTTCTTTACATAAATGCATTGCTTTGTCGTTTTCATTTTTTGTTTCATATTTTTTTTTGCTATTTTCGTTCTGTTTTCATCCCATTTTCTTCTGTTTAATTCTGTTTTCTTCTGCTTTATTCGTTGTTTTTCTTGTCGTTTTTGTCCTACTAAAAAAAAATTATTAAAATAAATAAAAAAACTTATAAAAAAATAAAAAAAATAAAAAAATCTTAATAAAAAATATATATATTAATGCTTTTGATTGTTATGGCGACAGGTCGCTATAAACTAACGCTCTTAAAAAACTATCATCATATTAAAAAAATATCGTATAATTAAAAGCAATTATATATACAGTTGCCTCTCTCTTATCCGAACAGGATATTCCGAGAGATTTTGTTTGGTATAGAGAAAGTTCGTAATATAAAATTTCTTTTCTAAACCGAATTTTAATAAAAATTCAGTATATAAAGAGTTACTAATATATAAAAAAATAAAATAAAATAAAAAAAATAGAGATGAAAAATTTCTTAAGCCCATTTGATATATTATCTGGCATAGATCATAAATATATATAGCACAAAATGTGGAAAAAAAAACCCCACCGTTTACACTATTTATTCCCATCAATGCATATATATGCATATTCACTCTCTAAATATCATCCATCGACCTATTCTTCTACACGTAAAAGATCCATCTGCTCCACTTTTCCACCTATAAATAATTTATCCACCCCACCTTCTATCCATTAAAGATCCATTTTCACCCATTCTAATCAACTAACCCTCATACGACTATTAAAAACCTATTTACTCGCAGAAAAATAACAAAAAAACAAATAAATTAATAAATAAATAAATAGATAAAGAAATAAATAACAAAATATTTAAAATAATTTAAAAATAAACTAACAATAAAAAAGATTTTAATAAAAATAAATATAATTTTAAAAATGTTTAAAAAAAAGGAAAAATTAAATTTATAAATAAAAAAAAACAAAAATTTATAATCTCTATAATTATAATTATTTTTATTTATTTTTATTTATTTATTTTTTTGACGTAAATTTTTTTATTATTTTTTATTTATAAAAATAAATACTTATGATGCAATTAATTTTCTTTATAATTAAATGATTATGATTGAATCATGATTGAAATCATAATTATTTAATCATAAAAAAAATTAATAATAAGGCCACAGAATTATTACTAACTACAAAAATAAATAAAAATTAAATTAATATATAAAATAAAATTTTTATCTTTATTAATTTAATATATATACTATACAAAAATTTCGCCAGCTAATTAAAATTTTAAGATCACAATGTAAAGTTTGTAAATCAAAATTTACTAGTATCGATATGATGTAAATTTTGAGTTACAAATTTACATGTGATTTAAAATTTGATTGGCCGGTGAAATTTTTGATATTTTTTTTATTATTAAGTTTATTTAAATTTACTTTTATTTTTTTATTGTCGTAAATTTTAAATATTTATTTACAGTACAGTCAAATCTCCATATAGTCACCTTCTATATAGTCACAAAACCAATATAATCACTTTTGTAAGTTTACCAACCTTTTTACTATAATTTTCACCTCTATATAAGCACATTTGCATTATAATCACTATTACAATTTTTTATTTACCATCTATATAAAACTACTTCTACATAATCACATTATTATTATAATATTTTGAATTAATTATTTTATTATTATAAATATTTTTTTAAGTTATTAATTATTATTTTTTAACAAGTAAAAATTTTTAAATTTGTTTTTTTTTAATAATTAATTATCTTTTCTACATATAAAAGTTAAAATTATACTAAGTAAATCGAAAAATATGCTATAAGTAACATTGTTCAGGAGACAAAATTACACATATCCTGAAATTTTCAAATAATTTGAATTAGTGATGGTACTCAGGTTGGGTATTATTCGGTTATCTGCAGATAATCGGATATCCAGGTTGTAAACTCAGCTATCCGGATAAGCATACCCGGATAATACCAATAAGCATACCCGGATAATACCCGGATAATACCCGTATAAGCATATCCGGATAATACCGATAAGCATACCCGGATAATACCCAGATAATACCCGTATAAGCATATCCGGATAATACTCGGGTAAACATACCCAAAATTAATATCTGGGATAAGTTATCCACACTAGTCTAACTTAATATGCTAATATCTAAGTGTTAGCAAGATTGATAAGCTTAAATTTTTTCGATTATTTACCAACGAAGATGTTTTATTTCTGTATTCAACCAAAGATATGTATAAACGTACGTATGTACATACTGTACATACTAAAGTTTTTCCTCATATCTTAAATTATATACTGGTATATCAAATTGAATCTATTATACCGAAATTACAAACTAGTCGAATCAGCTAAAAAATCATTGGGCTAAATTTACTCGCTTTGCTAGAATTTCCTAAGAGGTTCATATAGCGATATATAATCAGCCCTTATTTAAAAAAAAAAAATTATTACAAGCTCAGAAATCCTCTAAACTGAGTATATAAGAACCCAAATTCATTGTACATAATTAAATTTATCAACTTTGAAATGTTATTATAAAGTATAGTTCGAAGCCATAGCATCGAATTGAGATCAAAACCAAAATAATATCCCATTGAAAGAGAGAGCATTGGGTACGAGAAGACAACATGAAAGACATGTTAAAGTAGCAGGAATTAAATAATGCAACTTGAAATATCATAGAATTCGACCTTTCTATTATGAATAAAGCGATAGTAAGCTATAAGTTGAACAGTCATAAATGTTTCAATTGCTTTCTTACACATAATATTATATTATGTTGATAAACATGATTTATTTGAAATAAACCAATTTGTACACTAATATAAGGCATTCTTAATCATCCCTCAAAATAAAGAGGCACAAACCATCTCCCTTTACATTGTATCGTACACACTATTTTATCGATATTTCTTAATATAAATCGAAATAAATTTCACGAGACGAGAATTTTCTGAATTTTAAACCTATTTCTAACCGAAAAAAATGGTATTATAGCAGACCAGTATGGTATGGTAACCAGGATTGTATGGTATAGAGTATACTTATTTTAAAAACAGTACTATATTAATCTGCAAGCCAGGCTGGCAAGCTTTTTAGACCCTCGCTACTATTGTCTCGCCTGCTTATCAACTACGTATCTTAGTGATACTGTATATGACGTCGAATAAATAGTCACTATATACAACGTACCATACGAGTGTAAGCGTCGCCAATGGAAAATCAGTCTTCGGGTTTTCAGACTTATTACTTGTTATTTGCCAGATTTAGTCTGATGGCTACATATGATGCATAATTAAATTTACTTACATATGTCTCTGACCATGGCTAAGTCTGATAAATAATCGATAATAGTAAGCCCGAAATCTGGTTTCCTTTAATGTCACTCATCTGGCTCTGATCACATTATCTTTGCAAAATCTAATGCTTAAAATCAGAAAATAAACATCGTTTTAGCACAGACTATCCTATAAAAGGATATAATATGCATACTTTTTTTTTTAATTTTGGCGGTTCAGCTTTAATGCACTAATGTTTTAGCGTTGAGCATTCTAATTACTATAATGTTAAAACATTAATAAACTACAGAAACTCAAGCATTAAAAAACAACCAAAAAATAAAGATTTGCATTATACTTATCTTTTATAGAAGTGGCGTGATCTACATTCAACACGATGCCAAAAATGGTAAAATGCAATTTACCATTATCAGAATTGCTTAAATTTTAAACATAAAATTGATTACTAAATTAAGCAAAAGTAAATTATGATTGTACTCAAAGTACTAAAATCACAAATGCATGCAATGAAATTTCCAGAGCCCATAGAATTCACACTAATAAGGATGACCAAAATCTATCGAATGCAATAAATTAAGTTGAATAGTAAAAACTCATCAAATAATTCAAGATTACTAAAATAACGAATGCCAATGAAATTGCTAAAACCCAGAGTTCACAAAGAAAGCGGGTTTGGTCGACCAATTTGTATTACAATAAAACTCGTATATTTGATATATCGTTGATATTTCATAATCTAATAATATTAATAATCTTGGTACCAATCAAATCATCTAATTAAAATGATTCGATTGGCATCAAAATCATCAAAATTCGATCACAGATATCAAAATATATAATTTGATTGAAACACGACCAAACCCATAAAATACATGTAATCAAGATTACTAAAATAACGAATGCATACAATGAAATGGCTAAAACCCCAGAATTCACAAAGAAAGCGGGTTTGGTCGACCAATTTGTATTACAATCAAACTTGTATATTTGATCTATCATTGATATTTCATAATCTAGTAACCAAATCTTAATAATCTTGGTACCAATCAAATCATCTCATTAAAATGATTCGATTGGCATCAAAATAATCAAAATTCGATCACAGATATCAAAATATTCGATTTGATTGAAACATGACCAAACCCATAAAATACATGTAATAAAATATTATTAAAGTGCATAAATGTAGGCAAACAAAGATTTTTAAAGCCCATAAAATGCATGCAATGGAAGATAGAACGATATTTGCATAGATATTTTCGTGGCAACGTTTCATGTAATTTATAAAAACAACCTTGCTTTAATAAAGTTCCAAAATTCATATAAAAAGCTCTGGGTTTACCCTTAGTTGTGTAAAAAAAAATTTGATAAACAATTAGATTCTACTTACCACTAAATATTATAACATTATTCTTTACGTTTAAGCTAAACACAAAGATAACCCTTTTCTTTCGTTATTTCTAACAATCATGGACAATAATAACGAATATAACTCTAATAATATCCCTTGTGCTAGCTCTTACATTGATCCTTATGCTGACTCTTATGCTGAACCTTATGCTGACCCTTATGCTGACCTTTGTACTGACACTTGTACTGATCCTTATACTAATTCTGAAGTTGAACCTCAAGATAATGATAATGAACTTCATAGCACCACAGCTAGAAGAAAGACTATTGATAGAACTGAAGAAGAAAAAAAGATTAAAAAAATCTGAGTAAATATAACCGATCTAGCTATCAAAAAAGGGCATGCAAAAAGCTATGTATGGGATTATTTTCAAATAGAAAATGTGCGCGCAATATGTAAGATAATCATGCTTAAAAAAGGAAAAGAGGAAGATTGTGAAACAAGCTACAAGTACGATACTGGAACCGGAAATATGAAGCTTCATCTTTGTGCAAGACATGGAATCTTAGGGCCAAATGATCTTGAACAAAATTCAGTCAAAAAGCATCAGCTACATATTGATCAAATGGTTAGAAAAGTAACGCCTCATAGGAAAACAATACAAGCGGAACTAAGGAGAGTTACTACTAAGTGCAGTTCATGGAGTAGGGTATAGGAAAATGATTAATCGAATTAACCCAGCATTTAAACCACCAAATCGCAAAAGTATTAAAAAAATTTCACTATCGCTTATCAAAAAAGTGACAAGAATTAAAAAAATTACTTCATACGACTTGCGAAACTGCTTCCATTACTACAAATATATGGACATCTCGAAATAATGATGGATATTTCGGCATGACTGTCCATTGGTTGACACAAGACTTCAAGATCTGTGATGCCATATTAGCCGTTAAAAAAATGGATTATCCACACACCAATGAAAGGATTAAAGAATACCTAGACATAAAAATTAATGAATTTGGATTAGGTGAAAAAATATTTTGTGTCGTTACAGATAACAGGGGCAAATATGAAAAAGGCCATTTGGATTTGGAGTGGTGTGGAACGCATTCCCTGCTTGGTTCATACACTCCAACTTACAGTTATCCAGGTAAAATCAGTTCATTTTATTATATAAACTAAACTACTATATAGAAATCTGAATATCTTAACGCACAATAACTACACAGTAACTTTGTAATTATATAATTACTATAAATTTAATAATAAATACGTAGTAAATGTGTAGTTATTTTGTAGTACAGCATTAAGATATCCAAGTTTCTGTAAAGTAGTTCTGGTAGTTTAAGATTTTTGAGTTATAATTAATTTTCAAATCTGGTTAAACGGGTTAACTTCTTATATCCAGGCCCTGAAAGTTGTAAAGCCATATACCCAAAGAATCGATAAACTGATCGAATTTTTTAAATTGTCAAAGCAGAGTCAGCACCTCGACCAGGCACAAATAGAATTAGCTCAACATAGTAAAACCACCCTGACTTCCATTCAATTACATAGTCCAGATGATTTGACTGAAAGCTCACTACCTGAGATAGAAATTGATGACAATGATAAATCGGAAATATTTGAAGCAACACCTAAAATTTTATGCACTATTAGTGATATAAAAACCCGCTGGAACTCGACTTACAAGTCCTAGAAAAGGCTCTTGGTACCAGTGTTGTACACGGACATTGTACCGCCGATTTTTCAGGGACGCGGACAGTCCGGGACGGGACGTCCGGGACATGTCCGCAATAATGTCCCAACATGATAGACATGTCCGCCGGGTAAAACCAATCAAATTGCGGAATTATACGAATTTTATTGGTAGATGATCACGTGTTGAGTCGCAAAATGTCCGGGACAAAAAAAATTCTGGGCGGACATGTCCCGGACGTCCCGTCCCGGACTGTCCGCCGTCCGTGTCCGTGTCCCATGACAACACTGCTTGGTACTGCGTCCGGCAATCGAATGGCTTTCAGCTACTCTACATTTAGGAAGTGAGAATGGTGTTAGAGAAGATTCTGATAAATTAAACCAATGTATACTTACAAATACTGAATAGATACTATTAAAAGAATTAATAAATGTATTTAAACCATTCGATGAATTAACAACTTATCTTAGTGGAATTCGCTATACTACTCTTTCAGTTGTTAATCCAACTATTGAAGCATTAAAAGCCGAATTTTTTGATGATAATATGTCTACATCCGATGAATTTGAAAATATCAATGAAGGTGTATCTGAAGGTGAAAATAAAACTTTTTTAATTGACGCAATGCTATAATTTGTCGTAATTATAATGAATTATGGCATTTTTTGCTATAATTTATTGTAATTACAATAAATTATAGCATTGCGCTCATGCATTTATACTACTATTAGCACCATAGTTTTTGCCAATTCATACTATAAATATATATAAATTATCCTAAGTCTTTTTTTTTGAGGTCGTCTATATATATTTATGGTATAAATAGTAAATTATACATGTGAATAGAAGTAGCCTTTAACTTATTCGAAATACTGAATTTAAATTTTTAATACTTTATAAGATGCTTCTGATGATGAACTTAGTGATAACAATTTAGATAATATAGATGCTCAAGATATGACTAACCGCGAAAGGCTACCTTCGAATAAACAAATAATTTCAGAAGTTTGAAGGGCTATTTACAATTCTCTTGAACATTATTGGGATGACCCTGAACATATTGGATTAATTGCTACCAAGCTTGATCCGAGATTAAAATCGATAAAAACGTGGTCAAATGAAACACGAAACAAAACAATTCAAGAGCTACGTGCTGAATTTAAGACTTGGCAGAATATAGTTGCAGCCAACAGGCCAGTTGAAGTTGCTGAAGCGAAAGCATCTTCATCCACTCCTACATTTTTACAAAGAATATTTAGTTATAGTCAAACTCAGATAAGCCATGAAATTGAAATCGATAATTATTTGAATGAATCGATTACACCAATTAAACCCGAATCCCTTGATGTTTATGATTGGTGGAATACTAACCAGAGCACCTTTCCAATATTAAGTAGGGTGGCGCAAAAATTTCTATCGATTCCAGCCACTTCTGTTCCATGTGAGCGTCTTTTTTCAGACGCGGGAAATCAAATCACTTTCAAAAGAACTCATTTATCTCCTGAAGTGGTTAATGAATTACTATTTGTTAAATGAAATAGGTTATATTGTAAAAAGGCTTGGGAATAGTAGGCTTGGGAATATTGTAATTTACTGTAGAATAACTCTATCAAAAATTTAAAGATAATAGAGTATTTAACAATAAATTAAAGGGAGCGTTTAATATTAAATGTTTCAGTAAAATAATAAAGTTATAAAAAGCTATATCCACCACGTTGTAATAAAAATATTTGAAATTTTTAATGATATGTTATACAAAAATTCTTCTAATTATATAATCAGATAATTAGAACTTTCCTTTTCTTTTATATTAAAGTTTTTTGTAAAGTTTAATCGAGTTTTTTGAAAATAAATACTAAACTCCTGCTAACCTTAATGATGGTCCTCGTGGTTATACTTTCCACAGCAGTTGTATTCATTCCTGATAAAAGAGGACCTTCTGTACACTTTGCAGTACCTGGTGCGCTCCTGACTGCTGCGTTGTCTGCAGTGTTCCATATTGTGATTATGAAAAGGACATCCAAACAAAGCTGACCCAATTTTATTCAGCTTGAGCACTGCAGCGCTTGGAAAATTAATGTTATGAATGACAAGTGTCTGCAAAAAAAATAAAAAACCAAATTTTTGTGTAAATTAATTAAAAAAAAAAAAAATTCTTCTCAAAATACGTACGTACTATATTTTACTTGAAAGCTATAGAATTCTAACCTTTATACTAAATTAAATGATCAGCTAAAATAAAGTACTTCGATAAATACAAGACGTCTGTAATAGCGAAATTCTCTTAATAGTTGCTTTTTTAATCATAAAAACAAAAGGAAGTAAGGCAAAAGATAAATAAGAGAGGGATAAAAGTTAACCAAACTTATTAATAATGATTATGAAAACAAATAAAAATAACCAAAAATCTTTTAAAGAAGTATTAGCCGAAATTGAAAGCCCGCAAGATTGGGGTAACTTGAAGAAAAGAGGCAAATCTCTAAAAGTCAAAAGGATCTACCCGAGTACAACGGGTAGGGTTTTATACCCGGATATATCCTCGATCACCCGAGTAATCCGCAGGTTTACCCGTCGGATATCCGGGTTGCATTTTTTTGATCAGGTACCATCCTAATTTGAATAACATTTTATTATTACACTTTTACAATTTACGTTTAGGCGAAAAAAATTAAAAAATTAAAAATTTTTTAACTTAATCGTAAATTATAAAAGTGTATTAATAAAATTTTAACCAAATTATCTCAAAATTTCAGAGTATATGTAATTTTGTATCCCGAACAACTTTACTTAGATCATTTTTATCGATTTACTTTAGATAATTTTAACTTTTATAT
>QKWP01002363.1:51226-71523 GCA_003550325.1 Gigaspora rosea
ATAGATCAACGACATTGTTAGCTTAATAAATTAGATACATATCAATACTTTTCTCTAATAGTTTTTTTTAATTAGTTATTAAAAGGAAATATATGAACTATAATTGTGGTAAAAAAATAAAATACATCTGGCGCCATTCTTTAGCCTTTTTTAAGTCTCGTTACCTCAATTCCATTTCGATAACAATGTCCAACCATACTATTGGAAGAAGACAATCCATATTTGCAGCTTTTTGATAATAAATGAATGCATTTATGTTAATCTCTTTTAGTTCCAATTCCATCCAGATAATAACTTCCAACACTATATATTCCCATAACGTACCCATCTCTGCTGATTTTTGAGCATAAACGAATATCTTATGTGCATCTTTTTTAACACCATTTTCATGAAGATAACAACAACTAATGTTATTTTGTTTCCATAACTTCCCCCATCTTTGATAATATACAGTATAAATGCTTTATGTTCATCTTTCTCAACTCCAGCTCCATTTTTATAACAATGCCCCCTTCTGCCGATTTTTGGAAAAAAATGAATGCCATATGTTACTTATTTGTGCGGATAATGCAAATCTGATTTGGTAAATAAACTAAATATGTGAGATAAAAATTTAGGGTTAGGCCTTAACATTAGAGACTATGGGGTTAGAATGATGCTTATTATATGTAAAGTTCATTCCTGTCATTTTTAATTAGTGCACCAAGGTCGATTTAAACATTAGTTTACGCGTGTTAAGACATAACGGCCGATTTGCAGATCACCCCAAAATTTTTGACGCACCTAAATTTGACTTTATATAAGTGCGTCAATAATTGACATTAAGATCAACCAATCATAATAGCAGGTTTGCAGATTACTTCAAAATTTTTTTGACGCACCTTATATTAGTGCGTCAGTAATTAACATCCAGATCAACCAGGTGCATATAAATAAACCCGGCGAGTTAATAATATAAATTTTTTTATCGATAATATTTCAAAAAATTCGACAATGAAATACGGTATACACCATCACGTAAGTGGAGCTTAAAACTTTAACTACTATAAACTGTCGTATACATGAACCTCCCAGATCTCAGACCCTCTATGTACTAAACCAGAGTGTGAATCTCAAAATTTACAATAACTAAATGAACTAAATGTGTTTTTATTTTAAATATCTAGGCTGTCCACTTTGAATGAAAAATATGTATGCTTTTAAATTTTTCCTTCTAATGATACAAACTCTTCACCATGTACTAGACCCGGGGTCTAATATTAGGTTTTAATTTTGGTAGAGTGTAAGAGACCCGGGTCTTTTATACAGCAGTTTACGATAGTTTCATAATTTTTGTTAGATAGGGTTAATAGAAGTAAAGTTAAAATATTTAATAAGTTATCAATATATAGCATGATTTAATTTATATTAACACGTTTAATAAGTTTGTAGATTATATGCAGTTAAAGGATGGACAAGTGGCAATAAAGTCGTTGACAATTGCATTAAGGAATTTCAAAGTAAAGCAACAGAAAATGAAAATGTAATCGAATGGATTCCTTTTAATAAAGGCATTCTCAAGCATATTCCTTAATGGTCGATTTGGTTAACAAAAAAATTAATCGTGATCATAATTTAAATCGAAAAGATCTGAAGTTACAACCAATTTTTTCAGAGTTTTTTAATTAGTAAAAAAAAAAGATTTAACATATTGATTATTCCAATAAATAAAACATGCGATGAAAATTTAAGTATTTTACTCTTTTCACATTATTATTATCAAAATCATTATCAACGAATCATTATTTTGTTACTTAAGTTAAAATCTTCGCTACAAACAAAAAAAATACCGGTACATTTTTATTTACTTCGATTTGTAAAACAATAATCGCTAAATAGTATACTATCGTCTATCTAAACTATTGGTCATCAATAATGGTCTAATTAAATATCACTACTACTTAAAAACATACAGCTACTTTTTTAATTATTGATCAGGATCCCTATTCAAAGAATCTACAAAAAAACAAAAAATAATACAGTTAATACTTTTGTCAAAATTTTGGCCAGTACTCAAACATAAATTCATAGAATATGTTAAATATTAAACACATGCGAAATAACATGAAATTGTGCCAAACTTAACTTCAAAAGTACATATGAATCTAAACTAAAACGGTAAACTTGAATTTTATTTTAATTAACATCATGTAAAAAAAAAATATTAATTTAAAATCTAAAACTTGCTAATTTCAGTTACTTTTTGCTAATTGCTATTCTTTCTAAAAAAACCCATTGGTTTTAAGACGGGCTCATTGGTTAGACGTATGTTTTATTATACTTCTTAAATGAGTCAACAAATTTGACATGTGGTTTGGGGTATAGTTTTAATTTATGCCCAATCAACATGTGACTTTTTGCAGATCAGTAAATATTTTGGGGATCACTCGTGAGGCCCAATTTCAACAATTGGCCGATATGATACTTCATTGCATATAAATGTATGCATGCGTGCATGTATATGGTCTAAGCAATTTTATATAGTTTTCAATATATTACTTTTAGCCCATAATACTGATTAAATATGATCGAACAACAACTCTATGATCGATCATTCAATTGGTTCGAACAAAAAAATTTATAATCGATCATGATCGATCCGATCAAGCAATCGATTATGTTAGCATCGATCATCATCTCTAATATACGGTATGTGATTACATGATTACATCAAGTGGTGCACCGTGGTGCAAGATCCTATTTAAAAAATTTATATAATATTTTTTTAGATAATAACAATAACACCCGGGTGCCGGGTGCCCTTGGGTCTTGAGATGTAACGAGAACCAATTAATTTTATTTGCATGGGCTTATATTATAATTTATAATTTCATAATGAATTAATTGATCACATAAATTACAGGAGGTAAGTATAAATTTCAACGATATTTATTTGTTAAATTATAATTTATAATTTCATGATTAATTAATTGATCATATATATTACAGGTTGTGAGTATAAATTTCAATGATACTTATTTGTTAATTATATAAAATAAAATTTATTCATACTACAATATAAATTTATTTAATTAAAAGATTATATATACTGATTAAATTGTGTTTGGATCTGAAATAGCAAATTTATTATATTAATTCGATATATCCAGAGGAAATATATATATAATATTTTGTTCTGGATGTTTTAGTTCAGATTATCAAGAGCCTGGTATATAGAAAGCCGGATTAGGTAGAGATAACTGTATTTTAAAAAAAGCATTATTTATTATCAGATCTGAATTCGGATCCGGATCTTTTTTATTCGGATCTGAATCTTGACTTGGATTCGATCTGGTTTTCAGATCAGAACTGGATCTTTAAAAATATCTGTCCAATCCGATCTGTGTGGAATACTAGTTTATGGTACTAAATTATCATTATGAGCTTTGAACTTATACTGGTTTCTGGTTTTTAGTAAAATTTATAAGTATTTTGTTCAAATTAGAAAGAATTTAATAGTGTTTGGATTAGAGAGTTCAAATTAGAAAGAGCCAATTGTATATAATTTATATTTTTATTAAGTACAGTTTTGAAATTACTATATATAGTCAACTCTTTCTATTTTGAACTACAAAGACTGCTAATTTTTACTATATAAAAATTTAAAAAAGATAGTTCTCAAAAAGTTATACTGTATTTTTTCCAAAATAAGCTACCTTCGAAAATAAGCTATCCCTCTTTTTTGGTCAAAAAACTCCAAAATATCTTTAATCTGAAAATAAGCTATTCCATGATTGCCAAAAGTTGCTATATAGTAAAGTCCAAATTTTACTATGTAAATTGATTAAAGTTACTTAAGTAACTTATTTAAAAGATCAAAATATACTTGTTTTAAAATTTTCATCAAGATTGGTAAATATTTTATTATTTGATTTTTTAGTTTTATGTTTGGCAAAAAAATAAAATTTTTTAAAAAAATATATTTGACAAGTGTAAAAATTAAAAATTAAATAATAAAAAGTTCTCCAATCTTGACGAAAATTTTAGAGTAAGTGTATTTTGATCTTTCAAATAAGTTTATTTAAAACTTTAATAGATTTATATGGTAAAATTTGGACTTTACTATGTAGCAACTTTCTGCAATTGGCCAAAAACCAATTTTTATCTAAAAATAAACTACCTCTGATTTTTTGTATAACTTTTTGCCCAAAAAAAATAGTCTATTTTCGAAAAAATATAGTATACAGCTAATTTAAACTTTATAATAAAATTTACAAATGTTCTAAAAGATTTTGTTTAGTTTAGAAAGAGTTTAATAGTGTTCAGATTAGAAAAGAATCAGATTAGTAAGAGACAACTATATTATATTGTATATTAACTAGGTATACAAAATAATTAGATACATATATATTTTAGAAATAGATTATACTGTACTCAATACTCAAAACTGTACTATACCAAAAAGGGCAATATCTACCATATTCTATTAAAAATAAGTACTTTTTTTTTTATTAATATTTTAAATTTAAATATTTTAACAATTAACTAAAACTTTATGTATATGGGATGAAGTCAATAGAAATTGGACAAATCTATCTAATAAATTTGTTCCATTTCTATTGACTCCACCCCATATATTCAAAAAGAACCTTGAATATCTAGTACAGACATTATACATATGCATTTTAGCAAAAAACCCAAAATTTGAGAAATAAAAAAACAGTTGTTAGCAATTATCTTGGTATTTAGTAGTCCAATTTGAATAAACTTTTTTAAAATAAAGCTTTTAGTAAGGTGCATCTAACAAAAAAAGTTTATTCAATTCTAATTACTGAATTAAAAGTTATTTAAGTAAATGTTGTTTTGTTATTTTTAACAAATTAGACCAAAAATACAGTTATAATCTATACCTCTACCAAAGATATATACCTATATCATATAATCTATATAGATCACTACTAAAATTTAAAATTAGATGTAATATTATATGATCAGAAAAATTAAAACAAATGTTTGTTTAAAAAAAAAAGATCTTCTGTAACTCTTGCTACTGATTACTTGTACCAACATACACACAGAAATTCTAAAGTAAAGTTGTAATAAAAATAGTAAAAAAACCTAAAAAAACATATAAAGCAACAGGCGGCTATTATTTAGCGATACAGTTAATTAAGTATCTGCTAATAGCTTCAGAGTTTATCACTTGCTGAACAAGAAACAGTACTTGTTATTTAGAGATAAAGTTCATAGACTACTTGCCAACAAGTTCAGAGTTTATCACTCACCAGAAAGAAGTACTGGACAGCTCTTTGTTGGATTTGATCTACACAAAAAGACCTACTCTCCTTTGTACAAGTGGTAACTACCTAGTGTTATTGGTTTTTGTTTTGAAGAATTTTTAAAAAATGGGCTATTTGTTATATCTCTTTTAATTGATAATCCGCCTGTCAACTGGAGAATAGGCGAAATGAGGCGTCTTCCATTTAAAACTTTTTTTCTTACTAAGTTAACGATCCATGCCCACTAATTAAAAGTTGTAAAGCTCGTTGAGCATATCTAACAGTGGTTAGATCATCCAAATCGGCCTAGTGGATGGCGAGATATCGTCGAAAACGATTGGCCGACTATATAAAAATCCGTGACAGAAATCTCATGAAAATCTCTATAGTGTGCTCCATCTAAACTTTTTTCTTACTAAGTTAATGATACATGCCTACTAATTGAAAGTTGTAGAGCTCGTCGAGGCGCATCTAACGGTGATTAGATCATCCAAATCGGCCCAGTGGATGGCAAGATATCGTCAAAAAACGATTGGCTAACTATATAAAATCTCTATATAAACAATATAGAGATTTTATATAGTCGGCCAATCGTTTTTTGACGATATCTCACCATCCACTGGGCCGATTTGGATGATCTAACTACTGTTAGATGCGCCTCGACGAGCTCTACAACTTTCAATTAGTAGGCGTGTATCGTTAACTTAGTAAGAAAAAAAGGTTTAGATAGAGCACGTGCACATTTCGCCTATGGTGATTTTCATATGAGATTTCCGTCACAGATTTTTATATAGTCGGCCAATCGTTTTTCGACGATATCTCGCCATTCACTAGGCCGATTTGGATGATCTAACTACCGTTAGATGCATCTCGACAAGCTCTATAACTTTCAATTAGTGGACATGTATCGTTAACTTAGTATGAAAAATAATTTTAGATGGAAGACGCCTCATTTCGCCTATTCTTTAGTTGACAGGCAGATTATCAATTAAAAAATCAACAGTATTTATACTAACCAAATTGAGAAGGCATTTACTATATTCATATTGGATACAATTGTCATGAGTGGTTTGAAAGCTAGGGTTCCTCAAATTCAAATCAAATCAAATATTGGGTCAATTTGAATTTGATCAAATCAAATTGACCCTGATTTGAATTTGATTTGATTCAAATATTTGGATTTGAATTTGAATTTTTAATAGTAATTTTCAAATCAAATCAAATATTTGTCAAATCAAATCAAATTTGGCCAGATTTGAATTTGATCAAATCAAATATAGTCAAATTTGAATTTGAATTTGATCAAATATTTGATTCAAATATTTGAAGATCAAATCAAATTACGGAACCCTACGCATGCACTTGATCAATGCTTCCCACAGATCTGCTACAGAAAATCAAGTAAACAGCAAACCATATCAATAGAAGATACTTTTTATTATGGCTCAGAAGAGAACCTAGACACAACAAATTCAATAACAGAAAGACAAGATTCCGCTTTTGTCGGAGTGTGGCACATTCGACTATGGTAACAATGAATTATCACGTAATTTGGTCTCAAGTAACAAGAATAGATATAAAGTTCGAAATCAAAAACAAGAAGATCTGAGAGTGGAAACACAAGAGAATGAAAGTCCTAAAAGTTGCAATACAAAAAGCAAGATAGAAGATTTTAAAGACAAAAAATTTGATGGCGGAAAAAACAAAATAGAAGGAGATAGTAACTCAAATGAAATGGCCACATTATGTATGGGTATGGAAGCAGTTAGTATTAAAGAAGACACAGAACCAGACACAGGAGCTGGAATAAAGGGAAAAATAGAGATACAATCACAGTCCATTGTGGACCAAAAGGATAGCAAGTTTGCACGCAATACAAATACGGTAGTAGGAATAGCAATTAAAAACGATCAATATAAAAACGAGCTTTGGGGTACTTTTACTGTATGGGATATTCCTTTGGAACTTGATGCAAAAAATTTTAAGAAAAGTTTAAGCTACTTTGAAAGAGTAAGCATACAGGACTAGAGAGTTCAAAGGGAAAACAAGGCAGCACACATACATATCACATTTAAAAATGCTAAAAGAGAGCAAGATTTCATGAATAAATGGTCAGTTCCACTCAAAAATGGAAATTTGCTAAGATCTACACCAGGAGTTTTTGACAGGGAAACTCTTGTGGCACAGAACAGGTTTAAAGCGAAACTTGCCAATATACCAAGATACTCAATTAAGTCACTACTGCTAAGGCAAACCAGAAGCATAAATGCAAAATCAGTATATATTTTCAAAAATAGCAACGGAAACCCCAGAACAATAGCAATTGTATATTTTGAGTCAGCAGAAGATTTAGAAAAAGCGCTAAACTCGAGTGTTTATTATTATTCTACAAAACTACACTGGATAAACAGGCCTTATTACAATGATGGTAGTAACAGTGGGTCGGCAAGGGTAGATCTGCATAACCCATACAAAAAAGCTAATACGAACAGCACAAAAAGTAGGCAGGTATTACAAACAACAAACATGCACCAGCAATAGTGCAAATCTGTCAATAGGGAAATCAAGCAGGGGGAAACAGCCCTAGGTGGAAAAAAAACAAAAGGCCGGATTAGGAACCATCGGTATTACACAGCCACTTAGTCTTACCAAATAAAAGACTCAAAATAGTACATAATGTAGATGCTGCAGAAGCAGACAGCAATAACTCACTAGGCGCAACAAAGGATACAAATTTGTGGCTTTTGATAACAGAATTCAAAGAAAAGCTTACAAATATTGAGCAACAAATTGCTCAGCACTCCTGACAGTTGCTACAGTTGAACTAAAGAAGGTGTTTATTACCTGCGGGGCTCTAAGGGTAATAACGGCACAGAAATAAAGAAAGCAAAGAGCCCTTCTTTTGACACACTTAGAATTGGCACACATAACATAAATGGTCTCAAAGCTAACAAAGAAAAACTCAATTTGCTCACGGATTTCATGATAAGGAAAAATATTGACATCATTGGGTTGTGTGAAACAAACATTGGGCTAAAAAAGGGAGTTTTTGTTTTGGAAAAAACGGGCAATATAAAAAGGCTTCTGGTCTGAAGCAGAGGAGGATAAAGCTAAAGGCTCCGGAGTCAGGATTATTATGAAAGAAGAGTGGGCAAATCATGTAACAAGGGTCAAAAGAATAAGTCCATACATATATTATGCAGTTAACGTTGATGTTCAAGGGTTTAGATATTATAATTATAGTAGTATACATTGCTCCTGGGAGTAAAGAAATCAGTAAAGATGTAGAGAAAGCTATAAAGAAGAATTACGTCGAAGGGATAACAAAAAAAAATATACAGAAATTATATTAGGAGACTTTAATAGTGTGAGGAGTAATAAGTTGGACAGAAAGGATAAAGGAAAAGCCATACCGGCTCAAAATAGTATCGTGAATTTTTTAGGTCAAAATGGCTACCAGGACATATATTGGAAGCTCAACCCCGATAAGAAGGAATTTACGTGGCAAAGAAATGAATCGGCATCAAGAATTGATTATATATGGATAGATGGGAATGGAGCTGGGAAAGCATTTCAATATAGAATAGCACAAATGGATACAGTCACAGGTAACGACCATGAAATGGTTTTTTGTAGCATTTGTACGGACATAACTGCTGAAGGAAAATATGAGGGAAAAGTCTGGGCAAAGAAAAAGATTAGAGCAGTGTCATTAATCACCTGATTATTTTTTATCAGAGGTCTACCCCCTCCCTCTTTCTTAATATATAAATAGTCAGGTTCTTATATATAATTTCAACTTTTTTTACCCCCCTCCCTCCCTAAAAAATCACCTGATTTTTGTTACTCCCCTTAGTGGGGACACCAAGAAGGCAACGAAAGAGGACTGAGAAAATTACAGCAGAGTTTTTGAACGTGCGCTACTTAAAAAATACATACTTACATACTGAGAATGTAGATGACAAATGGCATATCATAGAAGAGTGTATCACCAAGGCAGCAAACAAATGTTTGCCAAAAGTCAAGAGAGCTACGAACAAAGAAAATACAAAACAAGATTTGTATCAGCTGGAAAAAATTGGAGAGCTCAGGAATGCTGTAATTAAGATAGGAAAATTATACAGAACAATAAAAAAGTGCTTGAAATACCTTACTTTGATGAAGACGAGCAAGCAAATGTGATATATCAAAAATTTAAAAAAGGATGGAAGAACTTATTCAGCAGGCTGAGAAGCACTCGTAAAAAGATAGAAGAAGACAGAATTAAAGAGAGTATAGAAAAACATTATGAGATATTAATTCATGGGCAAAAAAAAATGCTTAATAGCCTTCTAGACAGAGAATGCTCTAAAATTAAACTTGACAAGGTAGTTGTTCAGACGGACAGTAAGAGCTTTGAGTTAATCACCAACCCCGTAGAAGTCAAACAGGCCATTAAAGACCACTTTGCTAATCAGTTCCGGAAACGTAATGTAGTGGGCAACAACATGCCTGAAAAGTAGAGACAAGAATATGCACCTAAAAACAAAATAAAACAAGAATAGTACAGTAGCCTAACGAATATAGTGTCAGTGCAAGAGTGGGAGGAGGCGACAAGCAAAGCAAAGGATGACTCTGCACCAGGAAAATCAGGTATAAATTACCCTCTTCTGAGTCATGCAAGTGCAAAAACCAAAATAATTTTTGCAGACCTTGCAATATGTTGCATCAGCTCAGGTTTGATACCGAAAAGCAGGAAAATGGGAATGCTGTATCCGATTCCTAAGAAATCGGAATGGAATTATGATCTCAATAATACAAGACCAATTATGTTACTTGAAACATTTAGAAAATGTGTAGTAAGAATTTTGAACAAGAGGTTATGCTTGGTGATCTTGGAACACAATATTCTAGAAGGTCATAATTACGCAGGTCTGCCGCGAGAAAGTACCTTGATATCTATTTACATAATAATAGCTTGATAGAGGATGCTGAAAGTAATAGCAAGGAATTGTGGATAGCCTTCCAGGACATGAAGAAGGCTTTTGATTCAGTTAGCCTGGAAATGCTAGAAATTGCATTAGCACGAATCAAAATCCCTACAAAAATAAGCAACTTTATTTTAGACTTGTTTAAAGGAAGGAAAATTGAAATCATCACAAGCTATGGTAACACTGAGAGAGTTACGGCACTGGATGGTATAGACCAAGGAGAGGTAATCTCGCCTTTGGTATGGCAGATCTTTTATAATCCCTTGCTATGCTTGGTCCAAAAACAACAAAACCTGGGTTACGAAATGAAAGTCGAATGGCCACTAAACATAAGCACTGGTAACAGCAAAGATATAAAGTGGAAGCAAACAGTAATTGCTTACGCAGATGACACTACCTGGTTTGCTCGTTCAAAGGATGAAATGCAAAAAATTATAAACCTGGCAGCAGAGTTTTATAAAATTAATAATATTCATATCAATGGGAAAAAATCAGAGCTGTTAATTTTTAACAAAAGCAACAAGGGTGATGAGGCAAGCTTGATCAGCATTTGTGGAGAAGTAGTCGTAGCAAAGGGGAAAAAAGAAACAGCACAGTTCCTGGGAGTACATATTGGTAGTTATAAAAGAAAAAGAAGTTATATAAGAGAAGCGAAGGAGGAGGTAGAAAGGGTTGTTAAGGTTTTGAAAAAGAAAAACACATCGCTAGCCCAGATGGTATATATTAACAACAGAGTACTAATACCCAGATTGGAATATAGACTCCAACACATCATGCTGTCAAGAGAAAAGTGTGTTGAAATACAAAGGCCATTCCTCAAATTGCTCAAGAATAGAGCAGGTATTGCAAGTACGGCACCTAGTGGTATAATAATACATAAAGGCCTAATTGGAGCAAAATCGCTATGGCAGAGTCAATTGGCATATCACTACATGAACCTAATATCAAGAATGAATGATCATAGTGCACTAGGTCGAACAACAAACATACGGATTAGACAGGCTCAACTAGATTGTAAGAGCAAAAGTTGCATTTTAAATATAGACAAAACAAGATTGGAAAAAATTAGAGTTAGACATAATCTCACATATGACATTATAACGGAAGGCCTTGCGCTAAATTTATCAGCAAAATTGGTACAATTGGTAAGCGAGTTATGTATAACAAAAGAAGGTACAGAAATTGTTCAACTGTTGAATAATAAACAAATCGAAAGCTTTTGCAATGGAATGCAATTAAATCTTTTTGTATACGAGCAATTGCTAAATCAAGAGGGTAATAAGTTAATCACCTGGCAACAGCTCAATAAAATGAGAGGAAAAAGGGGTTTGGGAAGAAAGCCTGGCTGGTTCTCTGCAATTGAAGAAGAAACTCTGGTTGATCATCACACAAGGGCCGTAAAAACTGCTTACAAAACAAGTGGAATCAACTTTATGGTATGTAAAGTTATGCTAAAAACAATCAGTGATGATAGAAGGGTTCAAGACTGGATTATCTTCAAAAGTGATAGGCAAGAAAAGAGTTACGAATTTGGTAAAGTGATTAGCAAACCCAGAGAAAGCACATTTGTTCTGAAGCATTGGAACAACGCAAGCACCATGAAAAGTTATGAAATAGGCTTGAACAAATGTTATGGATGTGAGTTAAGTAAATTAGCCTCAGAGAGCTCAGACAAAAACATGTGCAAAACAATCAAGAAATTCAAAAGCAAAAAACAAGCAATTCTGAAACAGTTAATTAACAAAGCCCAAGAAAGTGATAGCTGTTATGACCCAGAAGCAAGGACCTATAAACTGAGTTGCCCAAAGAAGCACTATTTCCCTTAGACATAGCAACAAGGTCTGAGCTATACCCTGAAGTATCAGTGCTACTGGGCTCAAGGGTAGATGAAATAATTAATAGGTACATAGAAGATAAGGGCATGAAAGGGAAGCTGAGTTTTATTGCGAAAAAGCTTGAAAAGTGCAAGGAAGTAGAAATCTTTACGGATGGCTCTGTTGATACAAAGGCACAAGGTCTGGGAAAAAAAAAAGTTGGGAATTGGATTTGTGATTAGTCAGATAAATAATCAGGTAACAGAGGAGGAAATCTGTTTCATTAGAGCTCTTGAAGATTGGCCAGAGTCTACAAGAGCAGAGTTGGGAGCAATAGATTTTGCACTACTAGTGGTGCCTTGTAGTTCTATGATTAGAATTTGTACAGATAGTAGCAGTGCCATTAGTTTAATAGAAAAGAGTAGTGCAGTAATTGGGCCAGAAACAAAATGAAGATTAAAAATAATCAGATAACCAGGTTAATACAAGAGTGTTGCAAGGATAAGAACCTGATGCTCCGATTACATAAAGTCAAAGCTCACAACAAAGAAAAGTTTAATGAAATAGCAGACTGCCTGGCAAAGCAAGGTAAAGTTTTAAGATCAACCAGCAGACTAAAAGAATTCTGGACAAGCAGCTTGGAGACGTACCCTGAGTGGAGTAATATTGTGATTGACAAACCAATACTGCAGTTTGTAAATGCAATAACATTAACAGTGCTTGATACAGAATGGGCGCAAACGAGCAGTATAGCAAAGTTTGTTGGAAAAGTTAGTGACGGCAAAAACTTTATTTGGCTAAATGTGTGGAAGGATATGAGCAAATCGAATGGAAGAAGAAGTTTAAGTGCCAAAGCTAACAAGAGATGGGCCTTCAAAGTCAAGTGCATCAACAACCTCCTACCAACACTCAAAATCTTAAACAGAAGAAGTCCAAAGATATATACAAGCAGTCTGTGCAGAATGTGTCAGAAACAGAAACTCTGGATCATATTGCAGAATGCGAGGTTCTGCAAAAAATATGGCACAATGCAGAAAACGACATAGTGGCAAAAATCATCAAAAGCCACAGGATCGAAAGCTTTGGTGGACCTGGTATTATACATACCAGTCTAAGATACATTCTTTTTGAGGAGTCAACGGAGGAAAACGGTGCTATGGAAAGAAGAGAGAATCTTATTAAAGGCCTTTTAAGCAAGGAAACACTGAAGGATTTTAACAGAAACTTGGGACTCAAAAGTAGTCAAATTAACAAGCTCTGCGCCAGATTAGTCAATAGTTTCTGGAAAGTCTTTTACAAAAGAATCTGGAAATTTAGATGTGAAATAGTGAACGAATGGGAAGTAACACAAGAGATTTCTATAAAAGTAAAGCGAAAAAGAAGAGTAGACCAATATGGAAGTTCTGAAGGAAAACGGAAAGTAAGATCAGGGAAAAAGAAGTTCGAGGAAAAAAAAAATAAGTCTAGTCAAGAGGTTAAATCGTCAAGGAAAAAAAATAAAGCTTTAAGAAAAGCACTGGACACAGTTAAGGGTATTGTGCATAATAATATAAAACCAGCATGGTCCTTGGTCATCGGAGCATGTAAAAAGAGAGAAAGTGATTAGGCGGAAAAAAAAAAAAAAAGGGTCAACAACTACCAGTCGGTGATTCGAAGGAGTACTTCCTAACAACTCGGGGAGCCGATGAGAAGACAAAGTGTTGTCAAAACAGGTTACATTTGGGCACTCTTGTAGAAGCCGAGTGAATCTTTATTATAAATAGAATAACATATTAATGTTGTATAAAAGAGGCAGTTGCCTTTATTTTTGTTATAAAGATAATATCTGTCAAAAAAAATATATATATATATATTTAATAATTATAAGATTCAAATGTTTTAAAAGTAGGCAAAATCTATATAAGCATTATATTTGTTATAAAATGCAGTAAGTTTATAAGAAATGATTATTATTTTAACGAGAAATTATATTCCTAGTGATGATATATATGTATATTTATTAATCGTGAAAAATTCAGAAACTCTACTTGATCCTGCGAATCATGCGAATCCCATGTGGATCCCACGCGGGATCCTGCATCCCACGCGGGATTTTAAAAAAATCAGAATTTGTGAATCACTACATATTTCGAATATTACTATCTAATCCACATAATCTGTAGTCTAATTTTAAAAAATTTATCGCATAGTTCGCATAATTCGAAGCATAAAGCAGGCTCCCTACTATGGACGCGTACAGATCACGTGATACTTAATCTTACAGACATGTACCAAAATAAATATTTTTTTTAAATAAAAATGGTCGTGCATGGCTTTTGTACTAAGCTAACATCTAATATAACTTGGTTTACCGGTCTTTCTGGTTCTAATGGTGGTAAGATTATTTAAATCTACCCAGTAGAACCAGAGATATGACCTTCTAAAATTTGGATAATCGAACTTCACTAAATTTCAAAAGGTTATATTTCAGGATCTATTGGACCAATTTTAATAATATTGCCAATATTAAAATCATAAAACCAGACCAAATTTACTTAGAGTAATAAAGGTGGCTAGCTTACATATGAAAAATCAAGAAAAAGCGACCTGGAAAACTTTTGTACTAAGTTAGCCTCATTAGTTCTTCTAGTTTTTCTGGTTTTAACTATGATAAATTTTTAAATTGGTCTGTTAGACCAGAGGTATAGGTTTCGAAGTTTAGATAACATTTTTGTAATTTTTATGTTATCCAAATTATTGGCAAATTTTTTTAAAAATCTAACTATCATTAGGATCGGGAAGATTAGAAGAGCAGTTTAATTAAAATTATGCAGAATGTTACTTAGTGCAAAAGTCCTGCTAAATCAATTATTAACTTAATAAAAAATTATTTATTTTGGTATGTGTCTGCAAGACGAAATATTACGTAATCTGTACGTGTCTATAGACTTTCTGCATTTACCCCAGTATTGGCATAAAAATTTTGCCCCATGTGACTATTGTCCAATAAATATCGGTTAAGTGGTTATCAATGGCTAAGGCCAAGCCAAATTTGTAAATTTTTTGTATTCAGGAATTATCAGAAATTTACTTGATTTTTTCTGCAACCTTTATGTTAATGGGGTGTTCCACGCTAAATTATTTATAAACATAGTGCAGCACTGATTTTTAAAATTATGTCAATTAACTTATTACTATAGCGATAAGTATATAATTTTATAATAAAAACGGTGCATTTTTAAAATGTTATAACTCTTTTTCTAGTAAATCAAATTCGATTCTGTAACTTGCAAACGATATAGTTTTAAAACTATGTTGAGATATTTTCAATTCATTTTATTAACTTGGCAAACTTATAATTTTAATAGTTATTTAGCGGTTAAATAACAGAGACCTGCTAAAATTTATATATTAATATTAAATATGGCAAAGTGGTTTTAAAGCCATGCTATTTTTATATTATTAGCAAGTTACAGAATTTAATTTGCTTTATTAAAAAGAGAGTTATAATATTTTAATAGTACTATTTAGACGATTAGGTTATAGAGACCTGCTAAATACAGTGACATAGTTTTAAAACCACACTTTTTTATATCATTTACAAGTTACAGAATCGAATTTTCTTTACTAGAAAGGGAATTATATAACACATAGTTTTTATTATAATAAATTTTTTAATAAATTATGTTCTATGCAATCATGTAATGTATATGCAAAAATTGGGGAATAACTTAGTACACGGTTAGCAGGTTTGCTAGTAAAATTTGTGATTTCAGGCAAAATTATTTAGGTCGGGTACACAACGTGCAAAATTTTTTCAATATAATGTGTTTCATAATAGTTAGTGCAATTCCGAATAAAAAGATAGTGATCTCATGCACCCTAATCGAGAAAAAACCCATTAAAGCGATGTTTGGTTAAACAATTCTCATACAATAGATAATATATGTTATACTGCATTTGGCATATTGTCAAATCATATAAGTACTTCGGTCTCTACAATAAATAAAGTTTGTAAACTTTGATATATTCAGTGTTAAATTTAAAATATAATATAAAAAATATCTTTTAGAAAAATGAAAAGTTACATATCAGGCCATCATTCTTAATTTTTGTTAAATTTGCAAATCATTTGACCAAATCTAAATTTGTTTGTTCTAGTTCTGGTCAATAATCTGCAAATTTGGCCACAATTATAAATGATGGGTTTTCTATTTATCAGATGATGAGTTCAGTCATAATTTTGACTCGGTTAACCTCTGACCGGTCAATATCGGTTATGGTTATTGACCTGTCATCACCGATCATAATCCATCCCTAATCAAGATCCAAACTTGATTCTGATTTCAATTAGCACCATTATGTAATGAAATCATTCGATTATTGCATCCAATTAGAATCAGTGGACAAATACAAAAATACGAATTATACACTCACTACATTTCTGATAAATTTAAACCGGATTTTTCCAAATGTATCACATGCGGCAATGCTTACTATAAAGAATTTTGTTATAAATCAATATACAATACTAGACTTGAATTGTGATAACATTCTTGATCATAACTTGCTCATCGATATTTTAGTCTTAACATTTTTGATCACGAACTGTATATCCAATCAAAGGTGTTAAAGCAAATCATCACATTTTGGATATAAGTATGATTTTATCAGTTGGTAGATTGACATTAGTGATTGTACTCGGGTAGAACCTGCTATTGTGTGACATAGTAATTTATCCAGATATCCAGGTAATTTAATAGTAACCAGGTAAAGGTTTTCCCAATGGGTACAATCTCTAATCGACATAAAACTACTGCAAAAATCGGCGAGAAAATTAGTAATCTGGACGGCAAAAATTCCGACCAAAAATTTATGAAAAATAGAAAAATCTAGAAATATTTAGTAGAATGTAATTTTTTTGTATTCACTATTTTTTATTAATATGATGATTTTTTTTATTTATTGCAGAGTTAATGTTCTTGTTTTGCACTTGTTCTTGAACTTAAGACCATTATACAAAACGCTTTCAAATTCGTGATTACTTTTTTTAGCTATTTTTCGTTCAAAATAATGGCATATATTAGGTAATCAAACAACAGAAGCAAATTTGGAAAATTTATGTTTCATGATTTTAAGAGAGCGTTAATGATTAACAAATTCCTTCGTTCTCATCTTTGATAATCAGAGATTATCATTTAATCAGCCCAATAAAAAATCCTACAAAAAAAAATGAAAAATGCCAAATATTAAGCGAATAGATATACAAATTTGTATTGGGTCACCGATATTTACGTCTAAACAGTACATTTTTACTATTGGTTGTTATAGCATTTGTAGTTTTTTCTATGGATAATCGCATTTTTATTTTTAATAGTCAGATAGATGTCTTATTATACTGTAGTACTAGTCATTTTAACAGATCACATGACAAGCAATATTAGGCGCTCGAATCACCACCGTTCAGAAGCATTCAAGAAGATTCATGCGATGATAGACAGGTAAAAATTAAGCATCAAGATGGTCCATGCGATGATAGACAGGTGAAAATTAAGCACCAAGTGATATATAATATCACATGGACCAATCAAATCCAAGATTTTGCAGAGTAACATCATTTCAATTGCCGTATAACTCTTTATTTCGTGATTTGCATCACTCTATTTCTGGTATTTGTATTTATTATGATAATAAAAAAAGAAAAAAAGTACAATGGTCTAATTTGTATAATGAAAAATAATGATCTGTACATTCAATCCATCCTAGAAATAACAAAAATGATATTATCTATAATATCAATAATAAAAAAGAAATAATCTAATTCGTATAATGATCTGTATATTCAATCTATTCTAAAGACAACTACAATATCCTATTCAAGCCAGTACCAACCAAGTAACACTAAAATCATATCCAAGACCAAGCGACACAACAATGAAAAGTACAAGACCTACTTATCAAAAAAAAACACCAACCCAAAGATGACTTCAATAATAATTCTAGTGATGATTCAAAAAGTAATACCAACAACCAAAACTATAACAATACAATTCCAATAACGGCTTTAGCAACAACTCCAATGACTAAAAAAAAGAATATCTATAAGGCTACACAAATTAAATTAGTTGGTTCTCATAACATGGGACAAGCAAATAGGACCTTGCCGGCTGGCAAAAAATGTTATATTTAAAAATTTTTTTAATATAAAAATTTTTATAAATTTTTTTTTTTAAAAAAATTTTAATATAACAAAAATTTTTAACTTTTCAAAAAAAGTGACCCAGTCGGGTTATGAAAACCAATTTTATTAGTTTGCGTAGCCTAATTAAAAAATATATATATATAAAAATAGCTTATAATCCCAGTGACAAAATGATAAATAAATTTACTTCTGAATCTAAAATCCGCAAAAAAAAAAGCGTATTAATAAAAATAAAAAAAAAACAAACAAAAATATATAAAATAAAATAAAAAACAAACAAAAATAAAAAAAACAAAACAAAAATAAAAAAAAACAAACTATTTACTAAGAATTCCAAGAAACTACGAAACTAACGATGATGATACAATACCAATGATGACATGATACCAAAACGACAATATGGGACTTTTGCAATAAAAAGGACCGATACTGACCAAAAATGAAAATCAGGTTTTTGTTATATTCGGATAAATTTTTATATGCGCTATATTTTTCAATTATAAGTGGAAATTGATTTGCATAATAAAAAATTAAGATATTTAAAAAAAATTTTTTTGGGAGTTTCGTACATTACAGGATTACCTGATATAATGGACTAATCAAATCACAAAAATTTTGATTAACCCGGATCAGTCTGAACAAAACAACCATGATTTTCTCAAAATCATATATAAACCAGTATCGGCCCTTTCTACTGCAAAGGCCCATATGATACCAGTGACAAGTCTATGAAAAAAAGCATAATAAAAATCAAAAAAATTACAAACTATTTACCAAAAATTCCAAGCAACTACAACAACATAACACTAATGATGATATGATACTAGCAACCAAATCCACAAAAAAAAAAACTATATTAATTGATAATCCACCTGTTAACTGGAAAATAGGCGAAATGTGGTATTAGGCTTTCATATAGGCCAGGTAGAGCTGGGTACTAGTGATACTTTTACCCTACCGTTTGTACACGGGCACTCTATTTGAGCTCTACCCTTATCCTAGGGCTCAGATTTTAGTACCCATACTCGGCCCATTAGACATGGGTACCCTTTGAACTACCTATAAATAGTGTCTGACCCAGGTCGGGTCACAGATCATAAATTGTTATAACCCCGGTCGAACGAGGAATGGTTTACTAAAATATAATAAAAAAAAAAATTTACATAAGCCCGTTTAATGCATCAGGGCCTGGTTATCTATTTTGCAAATAATCTAAAATGTCCTAGTCATTATGGTCATTTACATTCAGAGTCATTTGAAAATGACTCGTGACCAGATAACCTGGAAACGGCTCGAGTCATTTATGATCGGTTGGTCATTTAAAGTTTGTGCACAATCTGATGTTATGCCTAAAGACCCGACGTGGTCAGATAATAGTGGTCCGAGCAGCCAGATGTTGATCCAAATCATGACCCAGGGCAACGGGTTATTTAGAGACTTATAAATTTTAATAATATTTATCAAATGCATTTAAAAAAGATATTCGAGTTATGAATATTATTATTTAATTTTATATATTTTACTTCATTTATTGAATATAAAAATATTCGTAATACTACTTATTAAATTGAATTAACGTAATAACATTATATATATATAGCAAACTAAATATAACTCCATAAATACAGATTCTCATTTTCCTGACCATACATACGCACTTATGCCTAACTACAAATACTAACTAAACCTAACGCTCTAATCCTAACTATTAACCACAAATACTAACTAAACCTAACTCTAATGTCTACTCTAATATAAACTCTAATAATTACACTAAAATTCACCATAAGCATACGGAGTAACGTACAGTACATTTCAGAAATATCATTGCATGCAAACCAATCCCACTAGAAGGTCCGCTAAAGAAAACAAAAGTTTGTGAAAGAATGTGAGTAACTAAGTGTAAGAAACAGAAGGCAAATAAAGCAACAATGAAAGCTAAATCTTACAAAGAATCAGAAAAAGAAGGACCCAGACATCTCTGATATATGTCATATTTTTTTTTAACAAATTGATTCAAATTTGATCTAAGGTCCAAATTTAAATTTTAGCAAATTCAAGTTAATTTTAAAAC
>QKWP01002364.1:0-19522 GCA_003550325.1 Gigaspora rosea
TAACATATTTCGAAATATTTCGAAAATTTGATATTTTGAAATATTTCGAAATATATTATGTAATATTTTGCTTATATTATGGTTCGTAAGATCTTACATAAGATTACGCTATTATAAATTTGCTGATGCAACTCTTTTTATATTAATTATACCTCTATATAGGCACAATCGCTTTATAGTTACTATCACAATTTTTTGCTAATTATCTATATAATGCCTATAATAAAATTACCCTGCTAAAGTCATCTAAATTATAGGTTTACAAATCTAGCAAAAAATCATGCTACAGTAGTACGAAATAGTGATCGGATAAGCTAATTTTTCGACCCGGCAGTCAATTTTTTCTAAAATCGGCTAGCCGATTTTATAAGTTCTTGCTTTTAAATTTTTTCGACTAAGCCGATAAAATTTCATCGACTCGGCAGTTGAAAAATTTTGATCGACTAGGATTACTAGTATGAAATACGAATTTTAAAAAGCAACTTTATAAAAATGTTAGTACGAAATATGAATTTTAAATTTTTGCCAACCAAAGCAACTCTATATTTGTCACTTGACCACAAACCAACACTCCTCATCATGGAATAAAACATATGGGATCCCGCCTTGCTGCTCACGTGGTCCCCAGCTGTTTCCTAGCATTGTATCCAGCTGACTTCAGTAATCACTCGGTTTAAGTGGTTCGATTATTTGCAATCGTCTTCAACTCCAGACCAACTTCCTGAGTACTTTACCTTTACGCAAAACCCCAATCACTCGCACATATTCTACTAGTAGTAGGTGGGCGGGCCCTAACGACAAAGCTAGACTTGCGTCGAGCTAGCAGCAAAGACAAAAGAGGGAGAACAGTTTCTCACTCTTTCCTTCCTTAAATAGCCGCTTCCCATAACCTACATTACGTCTCATTATACTTGCCCCAAACCACTCCCACGGTACTAACCACTCCCATGGTACTCGTCACCAATACCACATAACTCTCCAAACAAATTCACACACTCAAATCCTTCTCCTCATACTACCGAACTGTTACCCACATTGTGGCCCGGGTCACAGTTTTGTGACAAATGGATGCCATGTGACTTCGTTCACGGCATCTCAATTCATCCGTACGTATTATTTCTTTTATATTCAATCGCGAATGCACTCAAATTATAACTCTTTCTAGTTATGAACGAAAAATTTCCGAACATTTAAAAAATGGTATAGTTAAAAAACTCACACTTTATAGAACTAATTAAAAATGAGTTCTAGACCTTCGCTTATTGAGATCGATAAATTTAGGAAATTTATTTTCGATGTGCTACTAGTTTATGTTGCACTACGTACAAAAAAAATTTTTTTAAATACTGTAACTTTAAAAAAAAATAAGAACGGCCTATTTAGATAAGTAAAAGTTGATTTCTTTTATTTAAGTTTTCTTTTTATGCGTACTAAATCCTCTTCTATTAGTTGTAGCTACGGCAATTCAAGGCTCTACTGCGCAATAAGAACACACGATCTTTAGATCTGATAATCTCGATAATCAGCATTTTTTTTTAATAAGAAAAAGAAAAAATTTTTTTTTTTAAAAGCCTATTCTTTATTTCGATATCCTAACCAAAACAAATAAGTAAAATTTAGGAAGCGGTGCTAGTACCTCCAAAAAAAGATAAGAGGGAAGACTGTTTTTTATTTTTTTCTTTTTCAGATCTCCATTCCTTGAGTCTTTTTCTCAATGTAACTAATTCATACTCATCAAACCCAATCCCAAGATCAAGGCTTTCCTGGTATCTTATGACCTTTTCCAATGCTTCAACGGCCTCAGCCATGGTTACTGGAGGTGGTGGTGGCTTGTCGTCGTCATCGTCGTTATTATTATCTTCACCAAATTCATCCATCACTGCTTCAATAATACCATCATCTATTAATATGTCTTCGGTCACGGTTGGCTGGTCAATTATATAGATATATTCATTAATGTTAATTTCTAATTCTTGGGTCGCCGGGTTGGTTTCATGCAGAAAATCGCTAACTAGCATGGCAGCATTATTGATCTCTGGTGTTTCATATTCAGGTTCGTCATCTGATTCACTTTCTTCTAGTTCATTCGTTTCTGGCATAATCCTGGTAGTCTTCCAGCAATTTCTAATCGTAGTTTCACTGACTTCATTCCAAGCATCAGAGATAAAATCGATGGCTTTTCTTATGGTAAGTTTTCTATATTTATAAATCGTTAGCGGCAGTTTGAGTTAGAGCTTTGGCCTGGTCAGAAAATACTGACCCGGGTCATAACCTGGATTATACAGGTCATACGAGAATTTGACCCATGATCTGTTTAAACCGGAACAGATCATATTGATATTTATAAACAAATTGGGAGTTTTGCTTATTCGAATTCTTTGGGTCGGGTGACCCATATGGATCACCCGAACCGGGTCATAGCTCTAGTTTAAAGAGATCATACTATTTACATAATACATTTTACTAGTGTAACTCTTACTTTAATTCTCTATTTTCTTCAAATTGATCAAGCAAATAACGACAATACATGTTTTTATATTTTGACTTGAAGCTTTTAATAATACCAGCGTTCATGGTTTGAAGGTGGGCTGTTGTAAGTGGTGGGAGAAAATGTACAGTGGTATTCGTGAGGTGAAGTTTGTCTGAAATTCGCCTGGATCGGCCAGAATTCGCAGAATTAGATTTCTGGGTTTTTCCTTGAGGTCGTCTTCCTCGAGTCCTTCCTCGCGTTCTTCCTCGCGACCTTCCTCGCGACCTTCCCCCGGGTTGTTCCCGAACTTCAATTTCTTCGTTAGAGTCATCTTCCAATACAGATTCCTTGGCATCTTGGACTTCAGTTGAATTACTTGTTTCTGGGGCCGTGTGAGAGGATGCATTGTCAACAAGAAGCAAAACTTGTCTACCTTGAATGCGGAATCCCTCGTCAATAAATTTCAACCATTTTTTCCAGATGTCGGTTCTTATCCACGCTTTTTTGTTATTTTTATAGGTTACTGGTAGTTGCGATCTATTTATCCAATTAAAAGATCGTGGCTTTTTAGAGGTACAAATAACCAGTGGACGTAACTTATCGGAGCCCGTTGAGTTAGAGCAAAGCAATACGGTTACCCTGGTTTTGTTCTAAAAAAAAACAAAAAAAATTATTTTTTATTTTTATTTTTATTTTTATTTTTTTATTTTACCGTCTTTACTCCAGTTAACTTTTTTTTTTTAGAAAGTGTTTGATTAGGGAGCAATCAATAAAATAAGCCTGTTTCATCGGCATTATAGATATCTTCTGGGTCGTAGTAGGAGAGAAGCTCTTGTAGTTTGACACGTTCTGCAGGTAGGGTTTCCAAGGGTGCGCTTCCTGCCTCACCATGAATTGTAACTTGCCTTAATCCATTACGCCTTTTAAACCTAGAGATCCACCCATTCGAAAATGTAAAAGACTCTTCGGGCATATCAAGTGCTTGTGCAAATTGTTGGGCTTTTTCTTTTATTAACGATTCGGATAAAATTAATCCTTCAGTTCTAACCCATTCTACCCATATATTCATGGCGAGTTCTAGCATCAGATACTTCACAGAACGATGGCGAAACGTTTTTTCGGCTTGTAAATCGTCTTCAATTTGTTGATACTTGTCAGTTTTTTTTAGAATTTTTGAAACGGTTGATCTATCCATTTTCAAATCAGGATAATGTTGATTAAACTCATTAGCAATTTGATGTTGTTTATAGAATGGATTCATTTTAGCAAATTCACAAATTTCTTTTTTTTGTTTGTCGCTAATGCGACTACGTGTTTTTTTAGGTATTGATTCAGGAGGCATTATGCAAGTAATTCTTGGAATTTAAAAAATGGTACGATATGATTTTGTTTTATTTTTTAGAAGACACTTAGATGGTGGTGTTAAAGTATTTATTTTGGAATTTACTTATCGTATACGACTTATATTTATTTAGGAATACAATATGGATTGTTATTTGTTATCCTATTGTTAAGTGCATGCATTAGAGGTGCAGGTATAATATCTTCCATATCATCCTGAAATAACACCCCAGGCGTTATTTCAGGATGATACAGGTATGCTAAATCCGAATTATACTAACAGCAAAGAAATAACAGTGGGCTGTTTTTAAAGCTTGAATCGCTTACAATGGAACTTGATTCTCTTTTAAATCATTATCTAGAGTGTCCCGATTACCGTGAACAATGAAAATCCCAAATCATATAAGTCTACACACCCTACCTTTATTCAATATAGTTAAGATCAGCATTATCATGCGATGCTTGGAGGCCTGATCCTTAAATAATCGTTTGGGTATTCAATGAATATCCAATATTCGAATTAACGTGCCATGTTTGTGCTATTTCAAGGTGATGGGCGTTTATATGTTTTTGATTATTTAGGCAAGGGTTATTTATGGTTAGGGTTAGGGCTTGTCTTATAAATAAAATTGCCGTCCTGACATGCTCCTAGACAGGTTTAGACCCTCGTTTTTTGTATTTTCGGTATTTTGCATTTTTTTCTTATTGTTTTGTCAGAGCTGATCTGTGAAGATCAAATTTGGTTGGCTTTCTATCATTACGATTACTTCTTATGAAATCGTTGATAAGTTAATTGAGGAAAACCGAAAAAAATTATCTGATTATTCTCAATTACGTAAAAAGAACGTTTAGAAGTTGGAGAACTATGTGACCGAGTATGAGTAAGTAATAGTCTTTTTGGAAAGGGAGAAGTTTGTTTACTAATTTTCTCTAGTTTTTGTGCCTATCATATTAAAGTTTTTTTAGATTGCTAATTAACGAGTCTAGATTCTAAAAAAACGGGATAAAATTGGATAAACTTTCCGCTGCCAGGCTTTCCTGAACCCTAATGTGAGCCTTTTGTTCTTTTTATAACTCACTAGAAGTTAAACAATTGCTAGATTCTAAAATGGTTAGCTTTTAATCGGTTTAATCCTGCTGAGAAAATATTATTTGATACTGTAATTACGAGGGCAAAGGGCCGCACTGGCACGAAAACGGGAAGCAGTAATTTTTTGAGTATCACAGACCAAAATGTTTTATCAAAAAATACTGTAATTGTAAAACTTGGTGATTTTGTTCAAAGCATCCTAATTCAGATACACCAAATTGGATATCCGATTAAATCCAACGAATACAGTATTCAGATCTGACTATCTTGCTAACTACCTTGCTAACTACTGTAAATTCTCGAAATAACGGGCATGGGCGTTATTTCAAATTTTGGCCTGAATTAAGCTTAATTCGGGCCAAAATTCGAAATAACACCTATGCCCGTTATTTTGAGAATTTACAGTAATAAGTTGATATAATACTATGTGTTTTTATACTGTACTTTTATAAACAATGTGAATAAAGTAATATTAAATAATAAATTTTATAAAAAATATTTTTTTGCTTTACTATATTTTGTTAACACATTATATATTTTTACCGATACCTCTATATAGTTACCTTATATCTATATTTATATAAATGTGACTATATAGAGGTAATCTCTATACTAGTCACACCTCTATATAATTACCATTTTTTGTATCCTGAAGGTGTGACTATAGAGGGGGACAACTGTATTAGTTTGCTTATGTTTGGTATTTTTTATACAGATTTTTTTTTGTAAGTTTTTTGCTTATTTTTGAGGTTTTTTCTGCAGATCTTTTTATTTTTGGTAATTTTATAAGTAACTTAACCAGTACCTAATCTATCTATGTATATTTCAGAGTCCTTTAGAACCTAGCCAGATAATTCTGGTTCTGTTATTCTCAATAGAAAATGGTAGAGTAGTACTATACACATTTTAGATATTATCTATACTTCAGTAATTTATGCATTTATCATAACTTATACTTGCAGTCAGAAGCTATCTTAAACTGCTATCATTATCTACTTTTGCTCTTGTAAAGTTTACCAATTCCAGTACCCTTTTTCTTTTCCAAACTACCAACACGGGTCAAAATTGTACACATCGGTATAATATCGGGTACTTGATATGTATAGTATATGTAGACGATATGTCACTGATATGTGTAAGATATATTTATACACATACCCGATATGTGTAGAGTTTATGCAGGATATAGGACACATATCGGACACATATAGTACACATATAGTACACATACCATACACATGCCGTATATATATCGCATATATAAATTCTGTATGCATCATGTACCCGATATATATTATAGGGTACCCGATATGTATAGAGTCATGTAGGATATCGGACACATATCAGATACATATAGTATATATGCTATATATATATCAGATATATATTGTATATATAATATTATGACGTTAATATTATTAGAGTTTTAAAAAATGGTCCCTTATCCAGTAGTACATATTATTATTACAATTTTAATTAATTTATTTTTTAATTTATTAAAAATATATACATACAAATATAGTCATTGAAAAATTTTTTATTTATACAGATATCGCATAAAACGAATATTTTAAGCAATACAATTCTATTCCAACCTAACAAACTAACCTTAAACACATAATTTATACTAAAAAACCCCTCTAACTAAATATTATACCTGAATCTAACCCTAATCCTAACTAACCATTGACCAATGAATTCACAAAATCCACTATTAACCACTTACTTACGAAGCTATAACGGCAAATTCACTCCAACGATGTACGTACAGTGCACCCACAATGAAACAATAACGACGACGATATTGGAAGTAACAAACTGATGAAAAGCGACACCAACGTCGAAAGCAATATTTAAAAAAGCCCAAAAACACCTTTAAAAGCATCTACAAGCTATGAAACCCACTAACAAACTTGAATAACGATGATACTGAGGTGGAGAAATTATATCTGTGAAGGCGACGACGACACCAAAGCGATTATCTATTATTCTAGCAAAAAAAAGAAATAACTCAAGCCCAAAAAGATAAAAAAATAAACAATAAAAAAAACCGCTTATCTTAAACAAAAACTTCCAAGATGACAACGCCAAATGACAGAATCACATCAGAAAGTCCCAAAAGCTAAATCCACAAAAGAAAAAAACATTAGTTCAAGCTAAGAAAAAAAAAAGAAAAAAGTCACTATACCTATCTCGCAAAATCCTATTTCACGAAGCGAAGCTAAAAGACATTCTAAAATTGCTACAAAGTTAGAAAAACGTTAGTTAAAGAAAAAAAAACCAGTGAAACGTTTAGTTAAAGAAAAAAAAGGTCACAAATAAATACCGATAATACTTACTTATCAAGAAGAATATCGAAAACATTCCAAGAATAAAAACCTAAAATACTAAAAACGAAATCTCCCAAACAACAAAAACCTGAAGCAACACCGAAATGACAAAGCACAAACAACAATGCCGAATGCCAATTCTCTATACTCTATAAATGACGAAACCACTATAGCGGCTCCACTAAATCCACTACTTAGTTTTCTAGCGAAACAATCTTACAAGAAAGAAACTATTAGTTCAAAAGAAAGAAAGTCACCAAAAACGAAATCTCCACAAACTACATCTCCAAAATGGAAAAAGGCTGAAATCGCCAATGACAATACCGAAATGACGAGGCCTAAAATTTCCACAGACGACAGTGCCAAAATAATGAAAGCCCAAATCTCTATACTCCATAAATGACAATACCCACTATAGCGACTCCACTAACTCTACCACTCGGTTTTCCATCAAAACAAACCTACAAAGAAAAAAGCGTTAGTTCAAGAAAGAATAAACAAACAATAACGAAAAAAAAACTACATATCTCAGGAACCCGGTTCTATTCTCTAAAAAAAAGAAAAAAAGCAACTGATTTTTTAGTGAAGCAAAAAAGAAAAATAAAATAAAAATAAAAAAACGCGAAAAGCAGACCTAGATAAAAAAAATAACGGCAGAAATACAGAAAATAAAAAAAAAGCCTGATCATATTTTATGATGATCAGATTACACAATATAAATAATTAATTAAATAAAAATGATAATTAAAAAATTTAAATAAAAAAAAATTTAAAATAAAAAAAATTAAATTAAATAAAAATAAAAAAAAAGCGAAAAAAAATTATTAAAAAATAAAAAAGGCAAAAAAATAATAATTTAAAAAAAAATTTAAAATAAAAAATTAAAATTAAAATAAAAAAAAAACGATAAAAAAAAAAAATTGATACCAAATACCCACCCAGGTGACCCAGTATTACTACTAAATTATATAGATAACATAAAATACATTTTATATAATTCTGTTACAGTGTTATCATATTTATACTATATATTATAATTGAAAAAAAATGTGACAATGATTTTTTTTTAGTCTAGATTTCTAAATATTGTTAATCATTTCTAAAATTATCTTAGCAGTTAGTATTTCAAATATCAGTATGGTATCATAATTTATATTTAAAAGTCGTACCAACTGATCTGCTATTATAAACAGTATGGTACGATTTGATAAAATTCACACCATAAAGCCGTACTAATCTAAGAAATAATGTTTTAAGCCAGCTAATGCAGCCATGGCTGAGTTGGCTTAGCCGGCTAAGCTAGCCGATACGATACATGTTCGGCTGGCTAATGTTTTTTTTTGCATGTTTTCTCACTTTCTGAGTCTTGTTCTAGGAATCAATAGTAAAGAAGTTAGGTGATTTTTAAAGAAATTGAGGAGATTTTGGAAATCAAGAAAATTTTCAGACGTCCCAGAACTTGGCTTTTTTTTTTATTACTGCTATTTTCATAATTTCTGGAACATCTGATAAAAATTGTCCAAATGATGTTTCGGCCGAATTCGATAAGTTATTGATTCGGTATAATAAAATAATTAATAAAAGCTATTTTTTGTATCATAATGATCATTTTACAATTGTCATACAATAAAGTCAACAATCATAGAAAAGAACCCAAGCAAGATTTTCAAAATATTTTTTGAATGCTTGTTCAACATGATTGGCATGCTTAGTTTGTATGAAAATTTATGGAAAAAACTATTCATGTCAACCAATAAACCTTAACAAAAAATGTAAAAAAGGAATAGAAGATAAATTAGACATTTATCACAAATATATTACTCGAACAGGTGCCGCTGTTAAAAATGTTAAATATGATCATGAATTGAGATATCCTAAATTCTTTAAAAATAAATTTTTCGTCTTCAACAAGAACAAAAATAATAATTAGGAATAAATAAATGCCTTCGTTTGAACGAAAATGGACGTCGAAAAATAATTAGAAATGAATAAAGGCTTTGTTTGAGCCCAAAGAATAGGCATTGAATTTTACAACTTACGATATTTAGTCTTATTGTAATATCTGATCTTATTAAATTACGTATCTGATTCTTATTCCCGAAATCATAAACTTAATCGAATCGGCCGAAACATCATTCGGTCAATTTTTATCAGGTGTTCCAGAAATTATGAAAATAGCTGTAAAAAAAAACATTAATCAGCCATTAGAGCCATAATTTTTATCAGCTGGCTCAGCCTAGTGCTCGTACTCGGATAACTCTTTATTCGAAAAGTTGTAACCTTTAATATAATCTAATAACCAGTTTTATATCCTATTCAAATAAAAGGATAACGGTAATGCATCAATCAAATAAAGTAACTCTATATTGATCAATATAAAAAATGATTTATGCATGAAGTTTGTACTTTGTACATTCTATTCTAACTTAAGTATTCGTCAGGTGTTGTTAGTGGCCAGACAAAGAGATCCAGGCGTATTTCGGAAATAAATAAGAGTTTAAAAAATCTTATTTTTGTATCAAAATTTTGAAATCTAAAAAAATGAAATGGGAGTGCTTAGAGACTTCCATTTGACAAGTAAAAATTTTTTTATTATGCAGATCAACAAACTATTTAATAATAATAAACGATATTAGAAGCAGTATCGATTAACAATAAAATAATTTATAATAATGAAGGTCATATAAAAGTGTATTTGAATTTTAATTAAAAAATAAATAAGATTTGATTTGTACATCTCTTATTTGATAATAAATACGTCTTAAAATAAGATTTACGAATTTTAATCTAAAACCCCTTATTATTATAATGTTCCACATCATTTTGAATTTATGTTGATTCTCAATTGGCATGTGTTATTCGTGAATCGTGAAATGTTAATTGTCATTTTAGAACCACTATCTATTTACCAATTATTAATAATAAAAAAAAAGCGAAAAATAATAATAATAATGTAAAAAAATAAAATAAATAAACGCGAATAAAATGAATCACTAAATATTAATGCTAACTTTTCATATTAAAAGAATACATTCGAATATTCATGTATCTTTTAACAATGTAATTAAATTTTTTCGTTTCTTGCGTATAACACATCTGCATTTGTTTTTCGGCAACAGCAGGAATCTTCTTGTCTAACCCGAATCTAATAAGTAATCTGCATTACGAATTGACGATCAAAAAAATCGAGAAAGAACACGTTTCAATTCAGAATTGAAGTAAATTCCAAAATGACTTGGAACAATAATAGTATAGAATAATCCTTTTATCACGCAGCGTTCAACTTGCGCTTTTCTTATTGTCTTCCGTACTGTGTAAAGTATGTAATAGAAAAATAAAATATGTGCTTACTATACAAGTATGTATTCATATATATAATATAATAATTGTTATTATAATACTTACAAAAAAACTGAAAGAAGTATAAGTTTAAAACTGGATCAGTTTAATACCAAATCCCTTTTTTTCCGTATTCAATGATAAAAGGAAACTTCGCCGCCAGAGCCGAGCCATTAAGCGTATGCGGATAATATTTATTGTTCTTGTCGAGAGACCCCACTGGCACTCTAAAAGTCAAAGATAATATTTTTCTCAATGGCAAGTTCAGTCCGGTTATTATTGAATGACCGGAAAAAAAACCCTCAATTTTGGCAAAACAAAAAATATACAATGGATTAACGCATAATGCCGGCTGTCAGTTTCATATTCATTATGGGAAGTTTTGATAGTAGTATAAATACTTTTACTTTGCTGAGATTGGTGATTACGGAGAAAATGGGCTTCGTAAAATGTAACTGATTTATATCGACCTATTAAATAAATATGATAAACGAAATATTAAAATTGTGTTCATATTTAAAATACATTAAATTTATGATGTAGACAAGCTTTAAACAGGGTGATGCTAGTATATAAATAATACGCAAATTAAAATATTTATTATAATTGTATTTTACCCTATATTATCCTATCATATCTTAAGTTAACCGGATACCTCAATAATTTATATTTTTATCAAGTTTATAATTCGGATATCCGGATAGACTAACGGTTAACTGGTTATTGTATCCTAGGGTATGACCACTAGCTCAGCCAGCCGATCAAAGCCATGTGGCTTAAATCACTACTGCGAAATACCTTCAAAATAGTATGGTACATAAATTTAAAAATCATACCATACTGATCTGCAAATATATATTAGCAGAACAGTATGGTACGATTTGATAAAATCCACACCATACGGATCTGGTAGCTATACAATTTTTATGAACAATTTTTTATCGTTATATATTTGTTTCCTTAAATAATTGACAAGTGGACTAGATACTTTAATATAAGTATAAGCTTTCGCGCATGATATATTTTTCAATGTTTTTATCGTACTAATTTTTAATTTTTTTTTATTGTAGACATTAACGTTCAATTTCGATCATATATCAAAAATAAATGAACCAATACTTGAGCAATTTTTATTGATTCAATTTATTCTAATGAAATCTTGCAGACCGAATAGCTCACCCATGCTATGCTAATTTTAAAAAAACCTACCGAATCAAATGTTAGATAGATTTTATAATATTTGGATTTTAACTAATTTTGTATGAGCATATTAGTATAAAATTGTTTAAGACCATATGCATGCACGCATTCATGCATTCATGCGCAATGAAGAATCTGAACACTTGTAAAAGAAGAAAGCAAAAACTAGAAATTAATCATCTAAATCTTTGGTGGAATGTAATTTTTCTTAATATTTGCTAATATATTTGCTATTTTATTAATCTTATGTTTTTCTTTTTATCTATATGAATATGCTATCGTGGTAAATTAGATTTATGTGCAGATTACGATATTGCAGATATGGATGACCCGTGGGTCAACCAACAGGTGACAAGTGGGTGACCTGTGGGTTGACCACCCAGGTAGCTATAATTGTCCACTAATAAAGGTTGCTACACTGCCCCTATAGCCGAAAGGTTGATGCACTGCCCCTGTAGTCTTGGGGCCCAAAAATTGCTAATGATGGTCCTTGCGCTGTCATGCAACCATGAAACTCAAAAAAAAAGACCCGACTACAATATCTACTATAGCTGTGACTGATACTACTAATACTTGCAAGCCACTTAAAATAGGGTAGGTGGGTGGGAGATAGAGCCAGCTTTTACTAAGATGAGTAATAGCAAAACCAAAGATAACTTCTTCAATTCTAAACAACAAACCTTTATAAACTTCATTCCTTAACTCTTCATGCTCACAACTACCAATTCGTATACTTAGTCCTATCCTATTTACCAATATTGTAGAATCCTATATTTGCTAAAATCATAAGATATTACAACACAAACAACAAACAAAACCTTGCCCTTAAACAAGAAGCCTCAACCAAGCACCAACAAACAATAAAAAACAAAAGTCTACATGATTTGCAATAAATCAGCTAATCTCGCAATAATGACTGCTCCTTGACAAGCTTATTAAAAATTCATGCAGATCGTTGGCTATAAGGATAATATTACTGGGCACGTAAACAGTATTTAAAGATAAAATATTAAAAAAAAAATCTCAACACTCTAACAATAAATTTATTTAATTATTTAGATAGGTTTATTTTACATAAATAAAATTAATCAATAGATAAGCGTTACTAAAAAAAAAAAAGATTATAGGATTTGAATTTTCAAGGCTGAATTCTAAGTTCCAAAAGCCAGAAATCACCTGGTTTACACAATATTTATATAAAATCAATATAAAATATTTTTTAGCAGATTAATTCTTTTACCTTTTGTGTTAATAAAACAATTGCTAGAGCTATTTGGACAAGTAGATATAGTCAAGCAAAAAATTTCATCTCTAATAATGAGTGATAGGGCCTCTGACTATGTTTGTTATTAGACTAAATGGGCTGATAATTACCATTAGGTAGCTCAGTACTTAAGCAAAAGTGAATGTTTGGTTCGCAAAAATATGTTATTTACTATATTTATTCTTTATAAAAATAGCTTTATTAGGTGCAGTTATAACCTTTAAAGGTAGGCCTAGGATCCGACTGTTACCTCTCTAAAAGCTATTTTTTTATATTTATAAAATGTTCATCAAATTTGGTCAAGAACTTATGAAAACATCTTTGATATAAACAATTTTAGCGCAGCTTTGTAATATATGTTTTTTTGTTTTTTCAAAATAACCCACAATTTGATAATGCTTTATAAAGTATTCTGTTATGCTAACCTAAAAATTTTCTATAATAATGTTTTATGTATATTGGATAATTTATTTATTAATTGCTTAAAAATTATCATTAATTTGTAACAATTAGAAATTTCTATTGCTAATTAATACTGTATTTATCGGGTACCCGATATGTATCAAATTAAAAAAAAATTTAAGTAGTAAAATTATTTTTTATATTTTAAAGAATATATTTTTTTGAATATATAGGATATCTGTATTGTAAACAATGATTTAGAATTATAATATATGTAGATTTAAAATTTATTTTTATTACATATACATATCGGGTACCCAATATATGTAAGATTAGCCAAACTATATGATATATATATATAATAGGTCACCGATATGTAGCATTTTATCTATTTTTTAATTATAATCATATGGTACCCGATAGATATCCGATATATCGGTTTTTGACCTGTGCAATCCAATTAGCCCAGAAGGATTGGTCAGTCAGGCTTTAGATACTTAATAGTTTCCTTTTTCTTGGTTTATGTTTTTGTAACATATGACTTTTTTTTCTGGTATACCAGGTTGGTGTGCTCTTTTTTGCCATAGTAGCTCTTGTTTGTTCAGTTCTAGTTTTAGATACTATTAAAAAACAGCTACTTCTTATTTGGATTTTGCCAAGCTTATTTTCACCTGCAGTATCTCTAGACTTTCTGCACTAGTGCTATACTAGTTTTCAAATTTTAGTATAACTAGACTATAGGTTCTATAACCCAATTACGGTATAGTAGGTTTACTATGCAGATTTATTTTTTAAAGCATCTTCTAGTAGAATTTGAACCCTAAACCTATAGCTTAGAGGTAACAACTTACTAACTTCTCAAATCGTTATATCTTTATATATTTAATTATTTAAAATTGTCTAAAAAAGTTTTTAATAGTTACTATAATTGCTTAATAGTGTTTAGCCATTTAAAACTGGTCTTAATACTATATAGCAAATTTATAATAGCATAATTTTATATAAGGTTTTACAAACTATAATATAAGCAAAGTATTTTGTAAAATATTTTGAAATATCAAATTTTCAAAATATTTTGAAAGTAATTTTAAATGTTTTGAAAGTGTTTTGAAATATTTCGAACAGAACCAGATATCTAGTACAAAGATCATATATTACACATTTCAGCAAAAACTCCTGAAATTTGAAAAGCAAAAAAAATAGTTTTTGGCAATTACTGTATATTCCTGAAAATAAGCTACCTGTTTTTGCACAATTTTGATCTCAAAAAATCGGGGTAACTTATTTTCGCCGTATAGACGTTTTTGAAAAAATTGAAAAACGTACTAATAAAATGTTATCCAAATGATACCAAATTTTTACTGTAAGTGTATTTTGATGCGCTAAACAACTTTACTTAATCGAACTTTTGAAGTTTACTTAGTAAAAAAAGTTTTATATATAGCAACTGGCAACGCGTTTTTTTTTGATTTTTGAAAAAAATCAGGAGGTAGCTTATTTTCGGAGTAGCTTATTTTCAGGAATCTATGGGTATCTTGGCATCTAGTAGTCTAATTTGAATGAACTTTTTTCTAAAATGAAGCTCTCAGTAATGCACATTTAACAAAAAAAAGCACATTCAATTTTAATCACTGGATCAGAAGTTATTTAACAAATATAGTTTTGTTATTTTTAGCAAATTAGGCCAAAATACAGTTATGACCTATATAAAAGATAACTGGGGTTCTTTTGAACCCTTTTGAAATATTTTAGGAGGCCCCTGGACATTTCTAATATATGTTATAAATGATCTGCATAAATTTAAAGGTTTTTGCTACTTTTAAAATTAAATAAATTTGCTAAAAATTTAATTATTATAAATTTTTTTTTTTTTAGTTTAGACGATTCTGCCTTTATTTTTTTTTAGTAAATGTATAGTGACTGGTGTTCATACTGAAGTATGTATGCAGTTTATCAAATACAACCAAATAAAGACTCATTCGATACAAAAGTACCCAGGTGTGACAGGACCCCGAAGAACTTAGATACAATTCAGATGATTCTAAAAAAGAAAATTTTGCATGGAAATTCATCAAACGTTGCATTTTTATATAGTAAAATTTCAAATTTTGCTCTATTTTATACATCTATTTGGCTAAAATACTGCTAAAATTATACAAACTCAGATTTGAGTTGTATCAGAGTTCTTCAGGGTCCTGGTATGACCTGCCATTTCTCAATTCATCTCCGTTGAGGTCCCAATACTTGTTGAGATTTGATTCCCAAACATCACTAACTGGTTTGCTAATGCCATATCAGGATCGTACTCTTTCCTTTAAACTTTTTTCTTCTTCATAAAGGGCTAAATGAAAAAGGGGAAAGTAAAAAAAAAACTACAAGAAAACAGACTATACAAAAAGAAAAAACCAATACAAAAAAGAAAAAACAATAGAGAAGAAACTAACCCTGACACAGAGAAGTGAAAAAAAGAAAAAAATACAAAAAAAAAAAACGATACTGACTAGTAATAAAAATTATATAATACTGTGCAAGGAAACGCCTCGCCAAAGTATTATATATACATATAAGGAAAAAAGACTATGTCTAAAAGAATATACTAGAAAGAAATTTCATTTTGAGTTTTCTCCAAAACACCTTACATGTCATTTATTGTTTATTTCAAGAGATTTACTCTTGACTTGATTCTGATTTGGTAGACACATTCCCAAATTAGAAGGAGTGAACACTACTGATCTTTTGAAGGGAATAAACTAAATCGCCCACTTTTTAGAAATTTTGAAAAGTCCGAAGGGACAGAAGACATCACTTGTAGCAAATTTAAAAAAGTCTATAGTCAGAAAACTTATTATTTTTTTGTTGTTCACCATTGTTTTATCACAAGTTACTTTATCGACAGATATTCTTTCTATGAACTTCCACAAGATTTCTCGTACAAGAGCGCTATCTCTTGCCAGTTAGGGGAGTAACAAAAATTAGATAATTTTTTAGAAGAGAAGAGAGTAAAAAAAGTTGAAATTATATATAAAAACCTAACTATATATATATTAAGGAAGAGGAAGAAGAGGTAGGCCTCTGAAAAAAAATAATCAGATAATTAATGACACGACCCTTATCTTGTAAAAAGATGCTTTTGGCTTGCATGCCAAATATACAAAGAAGTCTCTAAATAGAAAAGTTGACCTTTATAAAAACCAAATTCCTGTGTTATTCTACTATACTTAGTGTATAGATGACTCTCCAACAAAAAATTTTTGGTTTCTTTTATTGAAAAATTTGATCCAGGTGATTATCAGAATGTGTTGTATTGTAAAATGACTATGAATATAAATTTTTAGTAATTTGCTAAAAACTAAATTATTACATTTATTTTTATAAATCAAAATAATATATATATTTTTGAGTGCTAAAAAATTTTCTTAAAGCATAAAGTTAGAATCAATTAGTAAAATTTTAAGAATCAGAAAATTTTTTAATATTTTTTTTTCTTTTACTTCTAATTCCAACATTAATTCCAACATTTTTTTTTTTTTTAATATTAGGGGTGTAGCTCCTGCCCCAAACTTTATTAATACTTAAGCAAATTGACATATAGTGGTGCCTTTTACATACATATTATATACAAGTATTGAGACTTAATTCCAACATTTTCTATTCTACCAACAATTGAATCTAAATGTTTTTGTAGTGGGGCACAGTCACCGAGGCTCCTACTTGTAGTTAGACTTCTTAAACCACTATTTCTTACTACTCTTCAAGCCCGACATGCCATCTATGCCACGTGCTTTTATTTTCAGGAACGATTCTTGTTGGTTCACACAGTTAGCCTTGGTACCAACAAGTTCTTCTGAAAATGCATATGTCAATTGACGTCCTGGGTCCCTTTATCCTGCGGTGTTTCAGTTCTGCCTATTTCCATCTAAACTTATCATTATGTCGCCACTTATCTATTAGAGGTTGCACCAGAGCTCGACTCTCACAAGACCTTTTGCTATCAATATAGCTTTAAAGATAATTGGTACTACCGTCATGGTCCAGAGCACTGCCACCAAATACTGTTATACAATCCTCACAACCTTATGACTAAGTTGATGATTTCAGTTATTTCAAATTGGGGTTCTGACTATCAAATTCAAATTGCTGCCATGCGTTATTGAACTGGCAACCTTGATTGGAGACCTGGAAGTATAACCAACCTTGATTGGAGACCTGGAAGCATAACCGCTATGCTAATGATCCGCAGGTTGAGAATTTTTTAATATTTTTATTAATAAAATTATATAAAAATTATAATTCTCAAAATTTTACTAATTGATTTTAACACTGTGCTCTAAAAAAACTTATAGCACATAAAAATACATTATTTTAGCATATTTTAATTTTATATTTTTTGAAAATTTAATAGAAAATGTTTAATTTTGAATTTTTTAATTAAAAAATCCAAAATTAAGCATCTTTTATTAAATTTTCAAAAAATATAAAATTAAATATGCTAAAATCATGTATTTTTATATGCTAAACAAGTTTTCTTAGAGCACAATATTAAATGTACCAGAATAATGTATTTTTATATGTTGATCAAGTTTTTTTAGAATACAATATTAGAATAAATTAATAAAATTTTGAGAATTATAATATTTTATATAATTTTATGAGCATTATTTTATAGCAACCTGTTAGCATAATGATCCTGTGATTGATCAATAAAAATTGATCACATGATTCATATGACGACCAATACAATTAGTTGTCATGTGAATCAAATGATCAATTTTTATTGATATTATTTAAAATTTATTAATTTTTATTAATTAAAAAAAAAATAAAACAAAATAATAATGCAGAAATAGAATTTAAAATATTTACACTAAACTAAAACAACAAAAAACCTCATAGTGCCCTTTTATTACTTTCTTTAATCTCCTGGAACCCAAACACTTTTCTAACAAATATCAACTCTGCAACTAACAACTCCAATATGATGGCGACTTTAATATGGCAATGACTTTAATACAATGACGACTCCAATATGATAACGACTCCAATACTAAGGATAGAAATCGGTTAAAAATTTTTAGTCAATTAGTCAGTTGACTAAAACTGTTAGTCGTCAACTGACTAAAAATCGACTAATCGATTAATCGACTAATCAATTAGTCGACTAATCGACTAATTGATTAGTCAACTAATTGATTGGCAACTAATCAACTAGTTGATTAGTTGACTAATCAACTAGTTGATTAGTCAATTAGTCGACTAATCAACTAATCAACTAGTCGATTAGTTGATTAGTCGATTAATCGATTAGTTGATTAATTGGCTAGTCAATAAATATATATAGCAATAAAAATATGAAATAGATGATTAATCTTATCAACTAATTGACTAATCGACTAATTGATTAATCAACTATGGTAATTAATTAGTCAACTAATTGACTAGTAGATTAGTCGACTAATCAATTAGTTGATTAATCGATTAGTTAACTAATTGACTAATCAACTAGTTGACTAATCGACTAATCAACTAATCAACTAATTGATCGACTGACTATAAAAAAATTTAGTTGATTAGTCAACTAATTGTCGACTAATCGACTAATGACTATATGATTCCTATTCTTATCCAACACAACGATGATTCCAATTATGATGATGACTTTAATAATAAAGACTAATTGTAAACGAATATCAAAAAATACCAAATTATAAATGAAAAAAAATTAGTTAAAAAAAAAAAAAAACTAAAGAACATAAACTATACAAAAAACAATTTACTTTTAAAGTCCTTCTAGTTTCCAAACTAAAAAATAAAAAAATGTTAGGGCCATGTTATTAAACACCTGATTATTTTTTATTAGAGGTATCTCTCTCTCCTTCTTTTAATATATAAATAGTCAGGTTCTTTATATATAATTTCACTTTTTTTTACTCTTCTTTTCTTCTAAAAAATCATCTGATTTTTGTTACTCCTTTTAGTTAATAACTAAAAAATAAAAAAAATAACAAAAAAAATGAAATGAAATGAAAAATAAAAAAAATAAAATAAAAAATAAATAAAAAATAAAAAATAAAAAAAAAATAAAAAAA
>QKWP01002364.1:53693-71469 GCA_003550325.1 Gigaspora rosea
GAGCTAATGATGATTATTAGTCATTGGTATAGCTGGTATAATATAGAAGTACGTGGGTGGATCTTCCTTGAGCCAGGAGAAGCAAAAACCACCGTTGACTCGCACCACGCAGCAGTAAGTGGATTTGATATTATATTTCGATTTATTTATGTTCTACTAATAAATTCGATGTTAATGATACTTGAGGTTGCACATGCAATCAAAAGATATATCAGAGTCGGATATGACCTTACTGATGGAGCAGAAATTGAAAAAGAACTTCAAAATTTGAGTGGAACATCAGTATCACATATAGAACCAAATTGCGGTAAAACAACAGAAGCATCAGAATTATCAGTGGACCAAGACAATATAGAAATAAATTCGGAACCCTCCAAGTAAACTTAAATACAAACTTTATACTTCTAACATCTTCATTTCCAATTAATATAATAGGGTTAGTCATTAATCAGAAGTCTGCATTAGCAAAAAAAAATTCAAGACCATACCTGGTATTTCAAGATGGTTTGAGTGGTCCTGGCCTGTAACAGGCCAATTCGCAGGATATGTTCGTGCTCGTTCTCTTCCTCATGTAGGTGCGTGGACTAAATTCCGGCCTGAACAGGTTGCTACATTTTATAACAAACCATCTCCTACATTTTCTGAGCCATCTAAACCAAAAACTACATGGATAATGCCGTTTCCCACAATAGCAAGTAAAGTATTGTTGAATATCAAAAAATAAAATAAAATAAAATAAAACAAAAGATAAATAAAATAAAATAAAATTTTTATTCTATTATACAGGCACGGATAACAAGAAAACATCAGGTAATGTGAACATCTAATTGACTACAATTGACTAGTCGACTCAACAAAGTACAATAAATATGGCTAGCCAATCTTAGGATGAGGATGTCAAATGAGTGCTGCAAAGAGAAATTCTTATTAGATGAATTATAGGTTTTTCCTTTGCGGCACTTGAATAGAAATATGCCCGACCAAGCTACCAAGAACCTGTGACTTAAAATAGCAGTCTTACACAACCCATTACCATTGCACTATCAAACAGGGAAACATCTATTAATCAGCTAAAAAAAAAAAAGAACCTTCACGATTGTTACTGTTACATGACAATCATGAAGATTCGTTATACAGTTAGACCTCCCTAAATGCAACTCCCCTAAGTGCACGTCCTATGAAAATCCACCCTAAATGCATGTCTTCTCTTGGGCCCAACTAATATTACGGCTATAGATTTTTACCTCCCTAAATGCAATACCCCTCTAAATGCGCATTTGTCTAAATTTTACATATGGTCCCGTCGCATTGCATTTAGAGAGGTCTGACTGTATATGGTGTTGACTTGGCCAAATATGGGAACTCATGACAAATAGTTTTAAACTAACCCCATTATATAAATTGATGGAATTTTAGTTAGTAGTGATAAATCAGATGAAGCGTCAGGTAATAATAAACATGATGAAAACTATCACAAAGCAATATTAATTCGCTCTCATTCTTCACCCATCCACTTATATACTGTATATAATCATCTGAAAGACGTGAGGTAAGATTATATCCCAACTTTTCTGACGGTATTAATTTTCACATACATACTAAAAAATTGGTTCCATAGCGTTGATCAAGAATTCCCCTTTGTTGCGGGGTGGGCTCTAAAAGAGAATATGAAGCTTGGTAATAAAGGTGCGGGAAAGCGCATGAAAAAAAGAGTAGTACAATATTTGCAAGGCTTTTTTTTAACAGGAAACTTGAGAGCTAAAGACCGTTACTCAACTAAAGATATGCGTGCCGGTCTAGAAGAATTGGCTGCAAATGGAGAAATTGACTTTGAGGATATACCGACAGTAAAAACCATCAAAGGATAGATAGGAAGATATAGTGCAAATTTCAAGAAAGAGGCGTCGGAAAGAGCACTGTCAGGAAACAACGATCATATTGTAAGAGTTAATAAAAGTAGTAAACGTCAAAAATTATTTGGAAGTTAGAATATAACTAAACATAGAAATTAACGAGCATATTATTATGAAATCTTCCTTTCCTTCTTATAAAACTTTTTAAAATCGCAAAATAATAAAAGTTTATAAATATGGGCAGCACAGTTGAGATTTGGTCTATATATAACGAGTATAAAAACTATATAATTTATAACAATAAAATCACTTCTCTTATAATAATATATACGCCTATATTATTTTTAATTATAGATCATGCGCCTATAAAAATCTATATTTGATATACGGATCTGCAATTAAGTAGTAAATATACGAATAATAGAATATATTAAATAGTATGTTTTTGTAAGTTATGTTAAAATTAGGAATTTGGTTAATTCTTAAAAGTAATTATTATATAATGCATATATATATAGTGTGAAAAGTTCAGTCGACTTCATAAAATGAGTTTTAATTTAGACTCAGTCCCAAGTTTAACTTGGGACCAAGTACATGCGATATTATATCATATGCACATAATTATAAAAGTATACATGCTTTACTTTTGTTGCATGCATAGTTGGGGTAGTCTGATATAAAAATTTGATATAAAATTTTTTAATAATCTTCATAATTACATGGTATTAGATATTATTTATTAATATTTTATTGGTGACAATGATTTAGATGCAGGGCCTAAGAAGAATCCTAAAATTTAACAAATTGATAAATGGTTTCTACAATCCAAGTTACAGTGCCAAATTTTATATTAATTAAAAAAAAAACTCTACTAGTAGTTTAAATTTCATTTGATTATCCAAAAATAAATACAAATAAAATAATTAGAATGAAAAATTCGGGGTTCATATATAATGTAAAAAAAATGATTCTGTAACTTTGTTAATGGGATAAAAAAGAGTCAATTGACATGCTAAAAAAGAATAAAAAATTGCCATAAGCTTAAATTATATGATCACATATAGTTTTGATTTACGTATAGTCTGTCGTTTATTGAGTTGAATCTAGTTATATATATTAATAATTTTTTAGCCAATGATTTAATTGTATATCACATGATTAGAGCATGCCTATTAGCTTTTCGGCATGCCCATAGGCATGCCCTAGAGGCATGCCCCAAAAGGCATGCCCATGTCTCTGTGCCTCGAACCCTACTTATACGTTATATTGACTTTATAGTAAACCCTCTATATATATTAAAAAACAACTTCTTAATTTTCACAATTAATAAAATATTATCTATAAAACTAGCTGTCTAAAAAAAATTTCTTTTTAAATATATAAACTAAAAACTTTACTTAGTAAGTAACGCATATTCAAACTAAAATACTGCAAGCTCATTAATAATTGCGATCTAAAATCATCTACAAAATACTTTTTTTCTTTTATTTGACTCAAATATACAAGAACAAAGCTTTATGCGATATTTTATAAATATAAAAGATATGTTATTTGTGGTTTTTAGTTGTTCTCTTATAGGCATTGTTTTTGCTAAATCTTTAGATTATTAGGACAGTTAAGAAATTCGAAACCGGGATCTGGCAAAAAAAAAGGGTTGTATAATGGTAATACCAGTTTTAGGTTTAGTTTTCTCTTTTTTTCAAGTAAAAACTAAAAACTTTCTCAATATAGGTTTTTGATTAATTTTGTTCATTTGAATGGTTAAAACACGAAATGAAACCTGAAAATTATCAATTTCGATTTTTTTGGGTTTTAAATTTCGGTAATGTTATTCAAACCCATTAACTTTAGCCTCTTTAGTCTTTAGGTCTTTTAACAATTAAAGTTCTTGTATAGTAAAAGGGACAGGAACTATGATTTTGCTCATATTTGTGTTGTAGTGATGATCAGTGATCTGGTATTCGATTATAGTACTTAGTAATAAACTGAATACTCTTGTGTTTATGATCTTTAATGTTCATTTTGGTATGGATAGGACCTGTACAATATGTTAGTCACCAAGTAACTAATGTTTTCTTTTTTTGTAGATCTTTGCTTTGTGAACCTGAAGGGATAGTTGGGACGAAACACTATAAAGCTGGAAGATAAGTTCTCTCTTGTCTGGGTTTGATTTCTTTTTTTTTAAAGTAGAAACTAACAATTTCTTCATTTTATATATAGGCTTCATTCAGTTTGAACATGAAATGAGTATTTAAAAATTTGAATCTGAGAAACTGTAAAATTGAAATCAAGTAATAAGTATAAGCTTTAGTTTTCTTGATCTTGGATCGATATTTTTTTTTTGAAATAAAAACTCTTTATTCTTTTGTAGTGATCGAACCATGTAAAATTTTTCTAGTTGTTTGACCGTTTAAGCATGTTAACTTAACAGCTAGTATAAAATTTATTTTGGCTTATAACCAGCGTAATTTGGTCCCAAAACTAAGGATAATTTCATATAGTTAAACGGGTTTAATTCTTATTTCTTTGTAGCTTTTTGCGAGATAGGAGGTGTGAGATCATAATGAGTTCACAGTATTATAATTAATAGCTGTCTATTATGCAAGATGGTATTTGCCATGATACGGCATGTTAGTTAAGAGTTTTATATTGTATATGCATTATATAATATTTGTTTAATAAAAATAAATAAAATAAAAAATACAGATATATGAAAATACAATCACACAAACTAATCAATAAAATTGTTACCACACTATTTGGCACTACCATGTAAATATATAACACTTATTTTTTATTACTATCATCATAAATTATTTATATCATTTTGTATAACATTCAAAATTATTTATAAAAAAATGGACTCTTGTGATAATGATCTTGTAAGTGACGCCTTAGTTTCTTTACAACCTCACACATGCACCCACAAAGTTCAGAATTAAAGCTAGTAAAGGAAATATTATTAGGTTCGTTCCAGAAAAAGATTACAGTTATGCTGTTTTGAAATTCTTTTTGTCATTTCAAGAGCTTTCATATCAGAAAGATCTAAAAAAAACATTAGCAAAAGAAATTGGAACAAAGATAATCAAAGAATCCAAATTTATTTAATATTCAGTTCTCTTTAAGTTAACCGCCATTAGGGCCCCTGAACACTGATATGTTATATATATAAACCTTCATCTTCAAATCTTATAGATGTACAAAAAAATTTTATTATTGAAGTGTACATTGGCTTATAACTATATATTTAATATACGACATAAGTTTAATATAAGTTTTTTATACTTTAATAAAATATACAATAAAGCAAAATTTATTATTAAGCTAATGTACAATAAAGATTTAAATATTTAAGTTTGCTTTTTGGAATTTTTTGGATATTTTTTCAAAGTTTCATCCTGATTTTGCTTGTAATTTACATTTATTTATTTTTTATTTAGAACTTTTAGAATAAATATTTTCTTATAGAACTTACTAATTTCTTCCCATTGTCTAACTGCCTAGAATTATTCATACTAATTTATATTTACCTTCTAAATAAAATATATTATCTTTGTTAGAGTTAGAATTAAAGTTAGTAAATAATATTATGTAGTACTAAAATTTTGCAAGGAATTTTTTTTATTAGAATACAAAAGATAATTTCTTAGGCAAAGTTTGTAATAAGTATTACTTTCAAAAAAAGCAATTGTTGTTTTAATCATCACATTATACCTGATCTTGCATTCTGATTGGCCAATTACAAAATTTGGTAGAGTAATTAGTATAATCTCTCTTATATGTATGATATACCAATTCAACATAATTAGTAAGTGTACGCTAATCTTTTTTTAATAATATTAATTAAGTATACATCAAAAATCAAGCAAAATTGCTATCAAAATGCTCATTTTTGTACACAAATGGACAAATGTTTTAAAAAATTTAGTTTGAGTGTACAACAAAGGTTTTTGCATATATTCAGAGGTTCTCCACCATTGTCAAACAAAGACCTATGAAGGAAATGGTAATGTAATTGCTAACAAAATTAAATCCAAAACAAGAAATAAAACAAGAAAATAGAAATTATACTTTCTTCCAATTCTAATTCGCGTCAAAGTAAAAATCTATTAAAGCAAAGACCTACAAATAAAAACTTATAAGTTCTTTGAAAAAAAAACTCCCATATCAAGAAAATATAAACTAGTACCTATCATTTATCTCAGTTTCATGACTTCTTGCCCTGCTTAAATCTTTGGGCGCTCATTTATTATCATATCTCATTTAATGCCTATACCATATTCATAGCAACATCCAAGATTAAACTACCTATTGGCATTACTACTTTTAGCAGATTTTAAATACCATTCAAAAATCTTTGTTTCATCCATTATATTATTTATGCTACTCTCATAGAAGATTCCAATACTAGAATTTATAATGAAATTATTTATAATTGTCTTTAAATACCATTTAAATGCTTTCTTTTTATTCTTGGTAGTTCCTATACCATGTTGGTAATGATATCCAAGAATTCAGTGTCCAATAGTATTACTAGCATTAGCAAATTTCAAGTACCACGCAAAAGCTTTCTTTTTATCCTGAACAGTTCCTATACCCTGTTTATATAAGACTCCAATACTATATTGTGCAGTATAATTATTACCTTCAACAGATTTTAAATACTATTTAAATACTTTTTCTTCATTCTTATCAGTGCTGATACCCTATTGGTAACAAAATCCAAGATTGCATTGTCCAACGGTATCACCTCTTTTAGCAAATTTTAAATATCATTCAAATGCCTTTTCTTTATTAACAGTTCCAAAAGCAGAAAAAAAATGTAAGTTCTTATTTTCAAAAAAAAAAGAAAGCTCAGAAGAAAAAAGAAAGAATGGAAACTGATATTTATCATTTATTCAGTTTCTGGTTTTTCACAGATCGTCCAAATTTCTAAACATGTTCTATTCGTTCTGACAAAGCACAATGTGTAAGGGTGCTGATATTTATTACCTAATATCCATTTACTATAGGGGCTTACCCTTCCACCCTCAGGTAAGATCTATAAATAGAATTTTAGCCAATCAAATTAACTAAAGTAAGATTTTTCTTGACCTCCACCCCCTAAAATATTATCTAATAAATATTAGCGCCCTAAAGAGAAGAAATTATTAGGGTTTGTTTTAAAAGAAAAAAAAGAAACTTAAACGCAGAACATAAAAATAGAACTGGTCTTTATTTATGCCAGTTTTATAGTTTCTCATGCTGATTACCCAGATCTGAATCTTCAAAGCGCACATTTCATATTTTGACTATTCCAATTAAGAAAAGACCTACAAAAGAGAAAAAGTATTAGTTTCCCATTTTGAAAAAAAAGTGTAAAATAAAGAATGAAAAGTGATACTTTGCTCGACTCAATTTTAAGTTTTTGTTTGAAAAAAAAATCATTAAAAAGTCTATAAACGTTATTTAACTTGGTAACTAATAACTACTTGAGTATATTTATTAGTTGTGCCGGATATTTTTTTTTTTTACAATTTGCAATGAGCAGTCAATCACCATTCTAGCTATTAGTAATTTTTAATATTGAATGCCTGTTGTGATTTATTATTAAATAATCAATCATCATTTTTTACTATCTGCGATCTTTCACTTAATTAATTAATAATCCGCCTATCAAGTAAAGAATGGCGAAATGTGGCGTTCTTCTATCTAAAATTTTTTTCATACTAAGTTAATGATACATGTCCACTAATTGAAAGTTGTAGAGCTCATCGAGGCGCATCTAACGGTGGTTAGATCATCCAAATTGGCCCAGTGGATGGCGAAATATCGTCGAAAAACGATTGGCTGACTATATAAAATCCCGTGCCGGAAATTATACATAAAAATCACATGATCCGAAATGCGGCGTGCGCCATCTAAAACTTTTTTTCTTACTATGCTAATGAAATATGTCGATTAATTGAAAGTTGTAGAGCTCGTCAAGATGCATCTAATGTGGTTATATAATCCAAATCGGCCCAGTGAATGGCAAGATATCATCGAAAAACAAAAATCTCTATGTAAACTTATATTGTTTACATAGAGATTTTATATAGTCGGCCAATCGTTTTTCGATGATATCACACCATCCACTGGGCCGATTTGGATGATCTAACCACCATTAGATGCGTCTTAACGAGCTCTACAACTTTCAATTAATCGAATGTTTCATTAGCATAGTAAGAAAAAATGTTTTAGATGGGCGCACGCCGCATTTCGAATCATGTGATTTTCATATGTAATTTCCGTCACGGGATTTTATATAGTTGGCCAATCGTTTTTTGACGATATCTCGCCATCCACTGGGCTAATTTGGATTATCTAACCACCATTAGATGCGCCTCGACGAGCTCTACAACTTTCAATTAGTGAACATGTATCGTTAACTTAGTATGAAAAAAATTTTAGATAGAAGAACGCCACATTTCGCCATTCTTTACTTGACAGGTGGATTATCAATTAAGTTTGCATGATTTTTAAAAGTTTTCCTCTTAATTATATACTCTCAATGTGTACTAGATCCAGGCCTTGCATATGCAATTGTATTTGTCATTTCTATACTTCATAGATCTTGACTCTGAAAGCCTGATACTCAAAACTATTTATGCAAAAATATATAAAATATCTTGTATTCTTGGTTTCGGTAATTAGATACTACAAAAAGGTCATTTAAAATACTACTTAATAATCAAAAAAAAAATACCACTTAAAAATCAGCAAAAATTTTTTCTTCTAGCTAAAAAAGCTTAAAGAAAAACTTGAACTTTATGTTTCATTTACCTTTTTAAAAACGGTTTGTTGTGAGTGATTAATTTAAATAATTGAAGGCATAAAAAAAGTGTAACAGAACTATCAAAATTTAATTAATCGTTATTCTAAACCCAATTTGATGTGAAAGGAGTAATATCGGATAACTGTTTAAAAAAATAATACAAAAAATTAATTTTACATGATTTCTAAATATACAGATATATAGCATTATTAATTTCCCGTTTTGTATCTATTTAGTTCTTTTGCCTTTACTTGTAGTAATATTGTTATAATTATAATGTTGAAAAACATGTATAGTAGATATGATAGATATGTATCCATCAAAGAATAAAAAAAAAAAGATGGATATGAGGACCCTGGACATCTTTCATATAGGTCATAACTGATCTGCACAAATTTTAAGGTTTTTGCTACCTCTAAAATCAAGTAAATTTGCTAAAAATTCAATTATTACATGAAGTTTTTATAGTAATTTGCTAAAAACTAAATTATTACATTTAGATAGTGCTCTTAGGTTCAGGTGCTCTAAAAAAATTTGTGCAGCGTATGAAAATACATTTTACTGGCATATTTACTTTTATATTTCTTGAAAATTTAAAAAGAGATACTTAATTTTGGATTTTTTGATCAAAAAATCAAAAATTAAGCATCTTTTCTTAAATTTTCAAGAAATATAAAAGTAAATTTACTTGCATAATGTATTTTTATGTGCTAAATAAGTTTTATTAGAGCAAAATATTATAATCATTTAATAAAATTTTGGGTATAATATTATTTTATTAATAAAATTAAGGAATTGCTATTCGATTTTGTCACTTAAATATTTTAACTTTTAAAACCTTTTATTAATATTATCTCTATAAGTTCTTGATCAAATTTAATAAATTTTTTTTATTTGAATTCTATGGATTCGTACAATTAAAATAAAAAAATTTTCATCAAATTTGGTCAAGAACTCGTAAAGATATCTTTGATAAAAGTTCCTGTAAACAATTTCAACGCAGCTTCTTTGCAATATGTTTTTTTGCTTTTTCAAAATAACCTACTGTTCGGTGATGATTTACAAGAAATTTTACTATGCTAACTAAAAAAAAATTTATAACAAGACTTATAGCGCATATCATGGACTAATAGAATCTCAAATTTCATGAAAAAATATTGAAAACTCATAAAGATATTAACGTTTTTGTAAATTTGAACGCATACGTTTTCGCAAGTTTTCCCCTTTTGAATTTAGGGGAAAACTTGTGAAAACGTATGCGTTCAAATTTACAAAAACGTTATATCTTTATGAGTTTTCAATATTTTTTCATGAAATTTGAGATTCTATTAGTCCATGATATGCGCTATAAGTCTTGTTATAAAATTTTTTTAGTTAGCATAGTAAAATTTCTTGTAAATCATCGCCAAACAGTGGGTTATTTTGAAAAAGCAAAAAAAACATATTGCAAAAAAGCTGCGTTGAAATTGTTTACAGGAACTTTCATCAAAGATATCTTTACGAGTTCTTGACCAAATTTGATAAAAATTTTTTTATTTTAATTGTACGAATCCATAGAATTCAAATAAAAAAATTTTTATTAAATTTGATAAAGAACTTATAGAGATAATATTAACTACAATTATTATGTGAATTACTAACTAATTCACATCTCTATGCAATTGCATTACATATATTTATTTGTTTATTGATATACAATCACGATTAATGATCATAATACATATGCAGGGTAAGTACCAAGTTGCTATTGATACTAAAACCCGATAACATGCTACAACTACTTTTATTTATTTTTAATTATAATTGATTATCAGTTTACTCTATATAGCCATTAACAACTTGTTATATTTGGATCGATCATTATAGCGCAACTTAACTTGTTACAATAATTTTTGCAAAAATGTGGGTAAATTGCTAAAAATAAAATATAACATGCATAAAATCTTTGTAATTCACCAAAATATTCAATTATGACCCTTTTTAAAATTAACTTCAATTTGCTAAAATTTAAATTTGGACCTTAGATCAAATTTGAATCAATTTGCTAAAAAAAAAATATAACATATATCAGAGATGTCCGGGGTTCTTGGATATGTATCACTTTACCAATGCTTATTTTGTAGACATAACATTTCACTGACAAAAATTCACCGACATGTTTATTTCACCAACAATTATTTAGCCAACAAGTTTATTTCACCGACAATTTATTTCACCAAAGCTCATTTCATAGACCCTAATTCTAGCCTGACCTTAACTCTAATTCTAGCCAGACCCTAATGACAATGACCAGAATTATAACTTATAATTGGATTAGTGAAGTTAGGCAAAATTATTCTGATACTGACCTTAGAGAAGTAGACTCTTTTGTGCAAAGAGTATCTAGTCGTAATGAATCAAATAATGAAATAGAGAGAAATGAAATATCTAAATACTGATATTATAGATTATCATATTCTAAATGATAAACAAAAAGCAATTTTTAAGTGAATAGAATCACATTACCATAGTATTCTTACAGATTGTCAAATTAAACCACTCAACATTATTGTTATGGGACTGCTAGTACAGGAATGTTATTGCTAATCAAAGCAATCAGGTATTGACTTCTTGAATTAACAAAAACTAAATACAATTCACCTGTATTAGTACTTGCTCCAACAGGAGTTGTAGCTTTTAATATTAATAGAAAAACAATTCATTCAGCTCTTTCTATTCCAGTATCTATTGGTAATAATCTTGACATAACTGTTGAGCGATTAAACCACTTACAAAATAAATTACAAAATATACAATATTTTTATAATTAATGAGAAAAGTATGATCGGACGGCGAATGCTTGCTTTGCTTGATTTGCGATTACGTCAAGCTTTTACTAAACAAAAGAACCAACCTTTTGGTGAAAAATCAATTATCTTGTTTGGTGATTTTGGGCAGCTTCCTCCTGTGCTTGATCATCCTATATATATTACAAACATTTTGAAAGATTTACTATCCAATGATAGTATTGTAGCATACTATCAATTTCAGAAAGTGTATAAACTCAATATAGTTGAGCGTCAATTTGAAAATTCTGAGGAACAAAAAGAGTTTCGAAATATTTTCTTGCGATTGCATTAGTGTTGCTGGCCGTAAGTAATTATTACGGACATTTCGAATTACAACCTGGGTTGCAACTTTTAATAACAACCAGAACCCAAAGTTGTTATATGTCATATTTGCTATAAATGCTGTATTTATTATAATAGTTGTTTATAGTTGTAATTGCCATAATAGGTTGTAAATACTGTAATGTTGTAAATAGTTATCATTTTTAGTTTTTTTAATTATGAACATTTCGAAATTAGAATACTCTTACCTGTTTTATTCAGGTATACATGCAAGTTACAATTAGTAAGATCTTTCATTTTTAGCACGTACGTACATACATAATGATAGATTCTAAAGTTTTTTGGTCTTACATAGCTTTATTACGTGGAAAAATATGCAGTTTTTTCTTTGAATAAAATACACAACAAAAAAAAAAATATATTTATCATCGCACAATCGAAGATCCTTGCATTATAGCTCTAGAGTCTGTTAAACTTGTTAAAAAGTGCTAGCATACTACTTTTAGCTGGGCAATGGGAAATAGTTTTTATCTTTCTGCTATCTCAGGTTTACTAAATATTACGTATCAGCCAAATCAAAAAAATTTTCATTGTTTTATTTTGAATTACCAAATTAATAAAAGAAAAAAATGCAAATAAGGATATGCATCATGATATAAGTACCGGTTTTCTCTTGGCATGGCGACTTATATATAATGCACATAGGGGTCTTGCCTTGAAAATCAAGTTATGAGACATATAATTTACTATGTCTTATAACTTGATTTTCAAGGCAAAGACCCCATGGGATTACTTGGAAAAACAGGTTATTAAAAAATCAATCTTTAATTCGATATAACTCAAATTAACGCGCATATACTATCAAACAGGGTCGCACGCTTGTGTATTAACTACTAAAACTTCATTAACTTGCTTCAACGAGATATATAGCATACATCAGTGCATTAGATTTGATCAAGCGATTTGTAGCATTAGCCAGTAGTTTCTACCTGCAACCACGGGCTGGCTGTTACAGGAATTTTGCAGACATGTTATGGCTGTTAAGATTGTTAGTTTAAATAAATTTTTGCTCAATATTAGCCAGTGGTTTCCCACCTGCATCACGCAGGCCGACTGTAGATATGAATAGTTAAAATGGCAGGATTCAGTGGATTTGGAGGGTCGGGTGCGAATTTAGTCCACTTTTTGGGGCTACCGCCTTCTACCTTAACGTCATTATGTTTTATACATATAGCAAAATTTTTATTGTATTAGTTCCATATGAAATGTCCCGATCTGGCAGTTAATTAAATCACTTATCTTCTGCCTGCACCTTGCTTAAATTGTAAAGTGATTGTACTGGTTTTTCCTGCATGCATTCCAGTTTTACTTGCAATTATTATCAGCGTACCAGGCCTCCCCACTTAGCTCCATTTTTGACTCAAAAGATGCAGACTTATAACATTATTTATGTTAGCAAATATCGATATATCATATGTTCCACTAAATTTGTAGCCTACCAGATTTATTCATACCGGTCGATTGACGTTTATTTTTAATTTTCAAATTTTTCGGTTTATAATTTAAAATAGCAAATTTCTATTTGAAAAATCGTGATGAATGTATAGTATCATTAATTTTAAGACCCTTGCAATTGTCTTTCAAAAATGTGTGAACGACTTCCATATACCTATATAGAAAGTCGAAGAATCAGGAGATTTATATTGGTAAAAATTAAAAATCCAGGTCTTAAAACTAAGAAATATCATGAATTTCCTATGATATAGTATATGCAACCATTCACACATTTTTGAAAAACAGTGACCTGTATTTGTAGCTCAGCCTGTAAACTAATAACATTGTTATATCTAGTATGACATCTGATTTGGTATAAATTAACCTATTATATTTACAACTATTACAACTATTACAACTATTTTAACGATTGCAGCTATTACGCCAATTACAGAGAGTTAAAAAATTAAAACCTTTTAAACAATTACGGCAAAAAATTACAACGTTGAAATAAAAGGTTGCAACCTTTCAACCTTATAAAACCTATTACGGCAGGCAACTCTAGATTGCGTAATGGTGAATCTACTCTTATAGACTGGAGAACACTTAGCACACATTTTGATAATAAAATAAATAAAACAGAATATAATAGATTTTCAGATGCTACATGTGTTATAACAAAGTGGACTGATGTTAATAGAATAAAGATTGATAAATTAAGATCATTAAATGTTCCTATTGCAAAAATTCTTGCAATACATAATAGAGGAGGTAAAGAAGCTAAAAATGCAGATTCTGATATAGCAGATGGTCTTGAAGCAGAATTATTATTAAGCAAAGGTGCACGTATTATGCTAATAGCAAACCTGTGGACAGAAGCTGAATTAGTTAATAGTTCAATGGAAATTATTCAATATTTTGTTTAAAGAAGAGCAAAGTCCACCTTCACTTCCAATAGCAGTTTTTATCAAATTTGATAATTATACAGGACCTACTATAAGTACAGTAAATGGCATAAATGTTGTTCCAATTGCACCAATCCAACAGAAATGGGAAGGTAAATCAGGAGCAATATGTTTACATTTGCAGATTCCTATCCGTCTTGCATGAACTATTACAGTACACAAAAACCAAGGACTTATACTACCAAAAGCTAAAATAGATGTTTGTAGCAAAGAATTTGCTCCTGGGTTTTTTTTTGTAGCAATATCTTGAGTTCGTTCACTTAATGATATTTTTACACTATTTAATTTTGAAAGACTTCAATGGATTTTAAAATTTAAAATGTAAAAGAATGCAAGAAAGAAAAAATGAAGAAATGCAGCTAGTTTTTTTAATATCTAAAACTTGAAAATATTAATCATAAATTATATAATAATGCAATTGTAATTATTAATAAAAGATCCTTAGCCATTTATCTGCCTTGTCTTATATATCATTTTATTTTCATTGCTATCTAACAACAATAAGCATTTTATCCATATATTAAATATGTTAAAGATAATTATTAATATAAAAATTATATATTGTTAAAAAAATAAATATTTAATATATAATACAATATATACAAAGTATCTTTTACAAATATTATTTTACTATATCAAGTACTTTTTTTTTACTAATAAATTATTAAATTCATAAATAGTATTTAAGTATACAATATTGGACAAAAATTGTAGAATAACGGTAATTTGGCAAATGAGCACGTGCCATTCTGCAGCACGTGTAGCCAATCATTTGCAAAATTACTGTATTCGACAATTTACCCAATATTGGTGTTATCCGGCAATTTATGATCATGATTGGTAGGGAGTTGCTCGCTGAGTTTTAATTTAAATAACCATGTTTATATCATAACACATGAAAAAATAACAGTAAGAAATTTTTTCATGATCATATGAGTTTGTCGGATAATACTATTTAATTTTACAAATAAAGTTCTTAAATAAAATTATATAGATATTATACAGTACAATATAGTATATAAAATTTAATATTTTGGCTCCGGCTACGCATTAGCCGAGTGTTAAAGAATATAGTTCCAACAATATTGAGAAAAGGTATTCTAAATCTATTCATCTTATATGTACACTCTATGAATATTACTAAAAAGTAAATACAAGCCAATTCAATTGATTTGTGGTGAGAAAAAAAAAGGTGCGTAATATGACTATCAGCATTAAGTTGGTAATTATACTCAAATGGTCCTTCTTTAAGCTTATCTATAAGTGCTTCAATGGATGTACGACTATTCAGATTTATCAATTTAATCTTTTTATAAAAATTATAAACATCTTCTGATTAAAGTTGCAAACTTTTCTCAAGGTAGTTACTACCTATGGCACTATGTCTATGACGTAGATAATGTACTACCTTCAGCATCACATTGACGTATAGTAGTGACATGATGTTTGATGTTTGCTACAATGCCGTAGCAGGTACCGCATGCTATAGGTAATATATACCATATGCTGTAGAAGGTAATGTATGATATAATGTTTACTAATTTTACTGCTGCATTTCATCTCTAATAGTAAATTAGTGGTGTCCAAAAAATTTTGCATTTTTATAACCTGAGCAAATTTGATCTAAATAATTTTGACTGAAATCACCAAATTTTAACAAATTTGACTAATAAACCTGCTAACTAATANTATAACCTGAGCAAATTTGATCTAAATAATTTTGACTGAAATCACCAAATTTTAACAAATTTGACTAATAAACCTGCTAACTAATATATTAGGGAGCTTCCAGAAATCAGCTGATTTCTGGGTGAGTGGGTGGGTCAGCTGAAGTATCAGGTGTAATTCTGGCCAAAATTTCATAATTTCGGCCAAAGTTGCAAAATTATTTTTGACCAAAATTATAGATTTATTAATAATATTTAATAATTAATAACTTTTGATCTACTGGACCAAATTTGATGATTCAACTACCAAAATGATCCTCTCAACGAGAGGATTCTAGCAAGCCCAAAATTTTTAAAATCCAATCACAGAATCCTGTGATCAGAATAGATTTGTGTTACAATAAAAGCTCTATAATTTATTAATAATTATAACACATTTATAGTAATACAAATTTATTTCGATCTTAGGATCCTGTAATTTAATTTTAATGATTTTGGGCTTGTTAGAATCCTCTCATTGAGAGGATCATTTTGGTAGTAAAATCATCAAAATAAGCCCAGTAGATCAGAAGTTATTAACAATTAAATATTAAATTTTAATTGTTAATTGCCAATCCAGATAAGATCGGCAATATTTCTATATTTAGAATTGGTGCAAAACAAATATATAAACAAGGTAGTACAAAATCTGGATCAGGCCTGTATATATAAAATTTTTATATAATTTAAAGAATTTTAAAGACGTTTTTACTCATATCTTATTATCTACTAGTCCGATTTTAATGAAATTTTACTGGTAGATGCACATGAACCTGCTCTACAACTTTACTTATATTAAAAAATAATATTTACTTAGTACAAAAAAAACTTTTTATTAGGCCTAAAACAGATTTACTAATATATTGTTTATATATTTGTTTTCTCCAATTCCAAATATGGTAATAATATAGTTATAGTGCTGATCTTATCTGGATTGGTAATTAATAACTTCTGATCTACTGGGCTAATTTTGATGATTTTACTACCAAAATAATCCTCTCAATGAAAGGATTCTAACAAGCTCAAAATCATTAAAATCCAATCACAGGATCCTAAGATCGAAATAAATTTGTGTTACTATAAATAGGTTATAATTATTTAATAAATTATAGAACTTTTATAGTAACACAAATCTATTCCGATCACAGGATCCTGTGATTGGATTTTAACAATTTTGGGCTTGCTAGAATCCTCTCGTTGAGAGGATCATTTTGGTAGTTGAATCATCAAATTTGATTTAGTAGATCAAAAGTTATTTACTATTAAATGTTATATTTAACTTTTTAATAATCGTAAAATCTGATTGGCTAATTGGGTATCAGGTGTGGGTGGGTGTGGATAGGCTCATAGTAAACAAAAATCAGCTGATTTCTGAAAGCTCCCTTAAGTAAAATTGTTTGGATTGTAATTTTGCTATAAGATTAGTTAGTAGCACTAAGCTAGTATTAATGCTCTGCAGGTTCAATCTGAGGTCTGAATTTGAATCATTGGAGCGACTTGGGTTACATAAAAATGTTAAATTTTATGGACAACTATACATCGGCAAATTTTATATATAGATATATATCGATTACTAACCGGTAAGATATTTATCGATTATCAACACACCTGATGATTTTTATCGATAGTGATAGTAATTGATATATATCCGGTTAATCGATTACTATCAATAGTGATATCAATTAATAATTATTATATTCACATAATCATGCTTTTTGAACATTTTACAGGTTTTCGCAAGTTTTCGCAATTTAATTATAAATTTTTTTTTATTTATTATTATTATATAATATTTTAATTTATTAATTATACAATATTCGCTATTAAATATAAAATTTTATTTTTTTATTAT
>QKWP01002365.1:0-16749 GCA_003550325.1 Gigaspora rosea
TTCTTGCAAAGTGCTAGAGAAGTTAGTGTTCTAAAAAACGTTAAACAAAAAAATAAATAAAGTGAAACTTTGCAAAAACTTGTAAATACTTGCGAAAACTTGTGCCAAACTAAATCATCACTTTAATAATAAAATAAATTAATTAAAAAAGTTAAAAAAAAACCAAAATACGTCAAACAAAAAAAATAAATAAAGCGAAACTTAATAAACTTGCAAAAACTTGCAAATATTTGCGAATACTTGTGAAAACTTGTGCCAAACTAAATCATCTCTTTAAAAAAGCATTCTTGGAAATTTAAAATAAAATAAATTAATTAAAAAAGTTTAAAAAAAAACCAAAAAACGTCAAACAAAAAACTAAATAAAGCGAAACTTTGCAAAAACTTGCAAAAACTTGCGAATACTTGCAAATACTTGCGAAAACTTGTGCCAAACTAAATCATCTTTTAAAGAAGCGTTCTTGAAAATTTAGAAATTGCTGGAGAAATTAGTTGCGTGTTCTTGCAAAGTATCAGAAGTCTGAGTTGGTGTGCAAAGTCAAATTGGTGTTTTTGCAAAGTGCCGAATAGTTGTTGGTTTTCTTGCAAAGGCCTAATTTTTGTAAAGTGTGAAAAAAATTAAAAAAATAAATAAATAATAAAAAACAAACCAAAATCAAAAAACAAACTGAAAAAGGTCTAATTTATAAAAGATCTAATCTGATCTTGTAACATCATACAACATTTCGAAATATTTCGAAATATTTCGAAAATATAGTCCAATATACTCTTGGTATGAACAGGTACAAATATACCCATCTAGCTTGGTTTTCTAGGTCCAAAATATTTTAAAATTATTTCAAATTATTTCAACTAAAGTATTTTTAAAATTATTTCCAAAATATTTCGAAATCTGCAGTTTGCAAGTCCTTTCAAAAAATTTCACAGATTTGCAAGATCTTTCAAAAGATTTCACCACTATAAAATAAAACCTTATATTAACTCTAACTAGTTTGGCTTTTGAGTAATTAAAATAAAGACAGTTTGAAACAATTTATAGGCTTTGAGTTGTGTGTATGATCTCTTATCTTCGTATTTTTTATCTTATATGAATATATGGTTCGGTTTTTTTAACAATAAAAGAGCAGCTATATAAGTTTTTTATGATTAATTATTTACTTTTGTCTATTTCGAGTTTTGAAAAAAAAAGAAATCCCAGTAGACAGGTTATTTCTAAAAAAATTAACAATTAAGACTTTGACCAATCGAACATGATATATATGAATTTATATGATTTTCATATAAAATGACAATTTTCGCATTACTATTAAACTTGTGTAATATTGGAGTTGCCCCTCATAGTTTTACTAACCCCTAGCTAATACTTGTTTATTATAATTTTTTTTTAAAACTAACTCTAACTCTAAACCCCTAACCCTAAAGATTTTATACTATAATTTTATTTTAATCTGAATTTTATTATAATCTGCTATATTAATTAGTAAATGTTTGAGAATTATAATATTTTTCATAATATTAATAAAGTTATAAAAATATTATTATTGTCAAATTTCTACTAAGTAAATCTTTTTCATCTTCTAATTAAAGTTGTAGAAGGGTATTTTGCAATCAAAATAGCAGTTAAAATATTAAAATCAGCCTATTGGATCACAAGATATAAATATTTTAGTCTTATAGCTATTTGTTTTTTTTTTTTGGTTTTTTTTTTAATATTAAGGTGACACTTAGGTACCCTAGCACTTTATTGGTCCAAGTGGGTTGGCCCGGTCAATATGACTGTGCCACATATTATATTTGTATAACGAGAGTACAACTAGCCACACATACAACTTTTGGTTGTCTAATTTAAGTAGTTTGCCCGAAGGTTCTACACTAGATGCTATACCTGCAACCCAACTAGGGGATTGCCTATTTAAACTCTCTTGCTTCTACCTATGTTCAATGTTCCTTCCAATATACCCTTTCGAGTAATTCACTATTAAAAGTACCCTGAGGCTTTAGCCAAACACCTATTGGAGGGCATTTGCCCCTGTGGTAAACCTGGTAGAATGATACCTGTCCCCCACAGGTATTCACCTACATTTTCGGTAACTTACGCATTCACCGAGGCAAACAACTTGCAGTCAGGGGGTTACCCTGCAACTGCTACCATTACCTACTACTGCCCTTGTGGAGTTCACTAGACCCTAGTACCTGGTCAGTCACTCTTTGGATCCTTTTCTCCAGTTATCCCAGACTACCAATCCAGTTGGCCCGGAAGGATCGGTCTGCCAGGCTTTAGGTGCCTAAGGTCTCCCTTTCCTTGGTTCATGCTTCTATAACACATGACCTTTCCCTCTGGTACAACTCCGGCGGCCAAGTTGGTGGACCCTCTTTGCCATAGGGGCTCTTGCCCGTCCAGTTTTCCAGTCAGTCACCGCTAAGATCCTTTTCCCCGGTACCGTCGAAAGTCTAGCTACCTCTCCACTCAGGACTTGCCAAATGGTTTCTGTTTCTCCGGTTCCTTGGATTTGTCTGTATAATGAGACACAATTTTGCCCAAAAACTCCCATTCAAGATGGTAACCAAGGACTACAGGTAGTGTACCCAACTGATCAACAAGACACAGTTACCAGAACACAGGTCTATTTTTCAAAAGCGTCACTAGTGGGATTTGACCTCTAGATCTGCCACTTGGGGGTGACAACTTACCAACTTCCCTAAGTCGCCACACCCCTATTTGTTTTTTTCTTTATTAATATAAAGAAAATATATAGTTGCAAAAACTAAAATACTTATATATTGCAATAGTATTGCAATCTGCTAGGACGATTTTAACATTTTAATACCATTTTGTTTACAAAACTCTCCTATACAACTTTTCTTAAAGTTGAAAAAAGTTTACTTAGTAAAGAAAAAAGGTTTCTTTGAAAAATTTCAAATTCAGAAATTCTAAAAAAATAAAAAAAATATTTAGTAAACATATCATTACTGTTTACTATGTTTTGTCACTGAATCCGAACAAATTCATGAACCTTAAACTGAACCTAAACTAAATATGAACTTGACTTAAAAGTTCAATATTGAATCTGAACTAAACATGAACTTGATTTAAGAGTTTAATATTGAATATAACTACTGAACCTGAACTTTACCAAAGTTTAGTTTAGTTCAGGTTCATATGAACATTAATTGTCATAGGTTTTGTCAATTACTACAATCATCAATTTATTATTTGGAAGTCACTTTGATGAAATGGTTTTGTCAATTGTCAATAACAAGGGTTTCGTTACTCATTAGGCATCATTACTAAATATACAGTATGACTTGGCCCACTTGTAAGGATTCTATATATAAATGCACACCTTCTATAAGCATGCATTTGCTTTTTTTTTACAATAGCCCTGAGCAGTATTGGCCATAACCAGGTCATAACAGGTCACATTACTAAGTTCAATTAGTGAAGTCATCATATGACTTCACTAATTGAACTTAATATTATGACCTGTTATGACCTGGTCATGTGCTAACACTGGCCCTGAGACAGGGACAATGATTTTCTGCAGTGACTAAACTCAAATTCTGCAGTGATTAAATTTAATTAAAATAAAATTTTAGCAAATTTCCGCAATAAGAACCCTGTTTCTGCACTCAAAAATTGGAATATTCTACAGCTTTCCGAGTATTTTGTGTTAATTGATTGTCCATCCTTCTGAAACTCTCTGCCAAAACTCGCAATTTGATTGGATCCTGGTCAAATTTTAAGTCAATTCTGCATAAAATCCAATTTCTGCAAAAATGACGAATTCTGCGGCATTCTGCATTTTGCAAAAAATTATCGTCCCTGCCCTGAGATCATATAGAAACTGCATAAAATTTCTGCAGACACGTGATGATATGCGCTAAAATTCTATTGGCTGAAAAAAAATTGCAACGCATTATTGCATTTTTCGATTAAAAAGTTAATTTTCAATATTAGGATAAGGGTGAGTGCTCAGACAACGTTAGCTACACCTGATCCTGTGCCATGATTGGTTCAAAATCACATGTCAGCAGAATTTTTATGTGGTTCCTATGGGGGCATCCATAAATAACGTTATGTACCCCCTCATAGTAGCGCTGGACCCCCCTCTGCTATATAAAAAAATTTTTCAAAATCCGTATGTTTATATATAAAATTTTACAAAAACTTGAATATATTATGATTCAGTGATCCAATCTGGATGATTCTGGTACCATTCGATTCGTCTCTATGAGACGAATCCAATGGTACCAAAATCATTTCATTTGGATTACTGGATCGCGTTTTATTAACGAAATACTATTGATTTTATAGTAATTTTATAAGAAAACATAATAACCAATAGTATTTCGCTAATAAAACGTGACCCAGTGCTCCAAATCAAATGAACTTGGTAACATTCGAATCCTCTCCTCGAGACGATTCGAATGGTACCAAAATCATCCAATTTGGATCACTGGATCAAGTTTTAGACAAATTTTAATAAAAAAATTGCGTTATATTGGGGGGACCCCCCTATATAGTAAAAAATCATTATATTTTGGGGGACCCCCCTCAAATATAACGTTATTTATGGATGCCCCCTAAACCCAAATTGGTTCAAATGAATCAGGTTTGCATTCAAAATGAGCCGATTAGGTTTGAATGAACCTAATTGGGTTCAAATGAGGTTTCAAATAAGGGTTTGGGAGACCCAAAATTTGTTTCAAATTAATTGTTCTTTTTTATTTCAAAATATTCATATTCAAATCGACCATTCTCATTTTTGCAAAATCTTGCACCCAATAAGAAAAGTGGTCCGGGATTACACAGAAAAACAGTGTATAGGCACGTAATCGAGTAGCACGTGCTATAGGTTTGGTTTGCATGTGCATAGTTCGAGTGGACACTGGAATTGGCGGACTATGTTGATACGTATATATGTGCCAATTTAACGTGAAATCACGTAAATCGTCTGTGCTATTTGTAGCAGTTTACTAAGCCAATTGACACGTGCGATGGCACGTAAATGGAACAGGTAAGTAAATATAAATTTATGGTCCACTTTTCAATAGACATTTTATTAAAAGAGGACCGGATAATAGTTGAAGTATGTACATATCTGGAAGCTAAAGCAACTACAAATGTATAAAATCTTGCAAGGAATCTTTTTCCTTAAGATATCAGAGCGAGTTTTTGAGATATTGCAACTTTTTTAAAAAAAATCGTTTGTGATTCTTTACTCTTATAGTACTCTGTGAAATGAGCTAGCACATATCATTTTTAACACGTGCCATTCTGTGTAATTCGACGTGCCATCACGTTAAAGTGTCCAGGATTATGTTCTGGTATAATATTCACATAATTCATCTTATAGCACATAAAATATGCGATTTGCATAATTTAAAAAAGCCTGCATAATCTTGCTTAATTTATTCTTTCTCTCGTATAAAGGAATTTCTATTGGTTAATTGTCATTATGCATATTAAATTACAGGCAAGTCGGCCTATATTATACTCTAACACTGCTAATACTGAGTAGGATCATGTGAGGACATATACATAGATAGGTCAGGTATAAGTTTGCTTATTTTTGAGGTTTTTTATACAGATCTTTTCTATTTATAGTAATATTTTGGCTTATTTTTGAAGTTTTTTCTGCGAATCTTTTCTTTTTTAGTAACTCTATAATTAACTTGACCTATCTATATATATTTCAGGATCCTATCATGTGAATAATGCTGGCTAAACTATCATAGTATCTACACTTTAAAATTAATAGATCTGAATGTAAGGAATTACAAATTAGTATGATTTTATCAAACCAAGCCATCACTTCCTAAAAAACCCAGCTAGAATTATTCATAATTTCTGGTAAATCCAACACTAAATTCTATGAGGCGTGATAATTAAACAAACTCTATCATAAGGTTCGATAAAAATCACATACTAATATTCATAACACCTCGAATATAGTAACAATTATTGATTATACACACTATTGGTTGTACAATGTAAGTTGCAGATAATTTAAGTACATACCACGGGCAAAATTAGAACATAAAAAATTTTCTAGTAAAATTTCGTGNAAATCAAATGAAATTGGTACCATTCGAATCCTCTCCTCGAGACGATTCGAATGGTACCAAAATCATCCAATTTGGACCACTGGATCAAGTTTTAGACAAATCTTAATAAAAAAATTGCATTATGTTGGGGGGGACCCCCCCTACATAGTGGAAAATCGTTATATTTTGGGGGACCCCCCCCTCAAACATAACGTTATTTATGGATGCCCCCTATGTATATTGGCCCAGAGTGTGATGTGCTTAGGGATTGTTGCGGGGTGAATCGTAAGTTTGTTAATTTATATACGAAAAATATAAGATTTGGATGAAAAGGTAACTCGCCAGAAGTGTGACATTGGTAATTTAGCAATTTATTAACAGATTTAGTAACAAGTTATTGAAAGAAAGTAATTAGTAATTAATGTTATAATTCCGTAGGATATGATATCCTTTACAAGAGAGAATTTACAGAGTTTTTATAATTTTTACTAAACTAATATTTAAGAGGCTTAGGAAATAAATCGGATCTTTCATCATGAAAGAATCAAAGAAGAATCACTATAATTAAGGGACTTACAATGATAAGTACTATATGATTACAATAGCGATGGCTATGTTTAATAATATTTTATATTGTTAACTACTTTTAACTAATTCTTAATTCTTGATTTCTTTTTAGATTTCTTGGATTTCGGTTCTTAATTACGGATTTTACTGCGCCTAATTCCAAAGATCACTTTTAACCCGTGACAGGATGTTTGACAGTATTATTCTGGAAGTTTATATAAAAAAGAATATGCGAACATCAAATGCCACTCAAATGATTTATGGTCACGGTATACTGACTTAATTGGTCGGTCAGGTACATATCAATATATTGATATAAATCGATAATATTTTTTGTCATATCGATCGAAATCAAATCGATATTTTTCACTGTCCCTGATACTAGGGTAGCTACAGTGAGTGTGTCCTGTGACGTTCATCAGAGGGATTCATCAACTAGGAAAACAGTAAATAAATGTGTTTTATTGTTTTTTTTACTATATACTATCTGTTAGCAAATTTATTAATTTATAACATCAAAATACAATAATAAATACATATTTTTAATAAGAATATTGTATTTGTTTTAGCCCCGAAAAAAAAAATAATACTTTGATGCAACCAACAAAAAAATTAATGATTCAAAATCGAATAATTATTTTAAGATTTCAAAATTAATTTGAATACATAACAGATAAATATAGTATATATATAGTATTCATATCTATTAAGAAATGTTAATGTAAAAGGACGGAATTTAAATATAAAATAACCATTAAACCCCACAATTACTGTACCCTTTAGAGTTTACCCAAGCACTTGTAATAAAATTATTCACCAATTTTAATTGATTCGTAAAGATTCTTGTCAAGTGATATTTTGACGTAATATGTGGCAATTAGTTTTTGTTACATACAGATGCACAGTTACCAGGATTACATTGGGCCGCAGGTAGATGTTCCTTGCATGAACAGAGGCAAGACTGGCATGGATCTGGATTGCTCAAACATGCAATCTGAGGAGCGGCTTCCACCATTAAAAATGTTAAGAAAAAAAAGCAAATGAAAATTTTGAGTGGAGTAATAGAGACCATTTTTATGATGAATATGGACTTGAAAAGAAATGTTATATTTTTATGGACTTGAAAAGAAATATTATATTTTTTATGGACTTGAAAAGAAATGTTTTTTTTTTTTTACGATATAGGCCAAAATTCCATGTATTTATAAGAAAATGAATTATTATAAACTTGCTGATTTATATATTTTTTCCCCACATATTTTAATATATTTAATCTACGTTAGCCAAGATTGTCGAGAAAGTTATTTCCCAGGACACTTACCCAACACCACATAGGGTTATGGTTAGCATTTGATTAGTTGCAGATATACATTTTTAGCAGATTGTGATGTCGGGTAAGTGGCCTGCCTGTCAGGGAAATAAAACTGTTCCATAACCATTCACCAATGACATTATCTTAATATACTAGAAACATTTAATTTTGTTTTGATTTAAACTATAGATAATTCTAGGCCGAACATTTAGGTAACATTTGGAAATTTGATATCGGGGCCGTTCTGATTAACGATAATTTGGACAAATTACATTTGTGGATGTTAAACTATCTTTAGAATTTAAGTTATTATTATAAATTTTATTATAAACCGTTTATTTATTACAACGCTTTTCAACTAATATGACCTCTGATTAGAGATTGAAAAACTTCTGGCCGGTTACGATTAAATTGACCCGGATATCCGGATAAATTATTATGTCACACAATAGCAATTTTTACTCGGGTACTATCACTACCTCCGATGATCATCTATAGAACGGTGCAGATCACCACCCAAAGTTTTCAAGACCCGGTTCTTTAATTTTTACTAGTTAAAATTTCCAAATTCTTTGATTCCCCATATGGATCGTTTTCCACATCTTTTGAAAACAGCTGTAATCTAATTATTTTGCTTACATATAAAAATTTCCAAAATTTCTTGGATTTCATTTTTTCCAATACAGTAGCTAGTAACACAAAAATTGGCTGTAGATTTGGCTGAATAATATTGAGAATTTCTAATCAAGAAAAAATAATGACTTATATTACTATAAAAATATCTAATTTAATTATAAATTATAATAAATTATAAAAATTTTGCTAAACATCGGAACTGATCACGCTGATATTGATCTTCGTTCAACGTTTAATAATTCTGGTATTTGATCAAATGGATTTTCAAAATTTCCGATTCCCGGATTATAAGTGATGTGTGATACATGAAATTTATTAAGTTGAAAGCGCTGTATTATATATATGTTTTCTAAAATTGTTTCTTTTATAATTTAAAAATTTATAATGTACAGTATATAGATGATATTGTATTTAAAAATGTAGAGTAAAAGGGAATCCAATTAATTCAATTGAAAAAACCCCCATTATTATAAAAATGCTTATTACACATAATAATCGGTGATTTTGCATTCGAAACTTTTTTGAAATCCGATAAAAAATAACAAATATCTCAATAACCAAATTTAATAAACTATTTTCCACTAATTAAAACCTAAACTCAGACCTATTAATTAGGTGCTTAGTATTCACCATCCAACTTATTTCTTGATCAATAACGGGTCTAGTATCTCTAGTATTATTTTTGCATACTATATTCAGAAGTACATCCTATAAAAAAGCCGTTCCGTTTTTTATATTCCATGTTTTTCTATAAATTTTCGAGAGATTATTCGGCTTGTCTAGATTTGTTGAAAGACCATGAAAGATCGTCGCAGATGCACCAATCAGATGATCTACACTAATTAAACAATCGATTTTTATCTTAAAATATGCCGGGGTAGTTTTTTAATTTTAGTTAGGATAGGATTAAAGTTAGTGATAGCTATTTTAATTAATTTATTATTTTTGGTTATAGGAGCCTATACCAGGGATGGTAAATGACCTGGTCATTTGCCAATTTTCAAATGACCTCAAAATGGCCGGCCATTTGGAAATGACTCGTGATCAATGACTAAGGTCATTTCCAAATGACCAGGGTCATTTGGTCATTAGGTCATTTACATATAGTTAACATCCTACCAATCACGTCGATTATTAATTGACATGCCATTTGTAACTTCGAAAATGAATTATATTAACTTGTAATTGGTAAATTATTTATTATTCACGAACTTGTTTTTGTTTTAAAAAAGTAAATACATTATCTTTTGTCTAGTTTTTTTTCTTAATCACTTTATACCTCAATTGGATTGTCGTTTTACAACAGGTATGGTAAATGATAGTTATTTAGCCAAAATACAAATGCCACTCATTTATCGAATAAAGATTGGTCATTTGGGGTCATCAGCCATTTATCACATGTAATAATATTTATTGGATAGCATCTAGCAATGTTTCTTTTACAGAGAACAATAATCAATTATGATTGGCTAAAAGTTATTAGATAATCAATTAACCAGAGTTAAATGACCTTCTTAAGTCATTTGAGTCATGAAATGACTAGTCATTTGTTTTTTGAGTCATTTTGGGTCATTTAAAGTCATTTATCATCCCTATCAGGAAATAATTGTATTATAACCATTCGTCAATGACGTGATTTTTCTCACATCACATATCTTAATATACTAAATCTACCCTCCAAACATTTGTTTCAGATATCAATTTGGTTTAAACTAAAGATAACTCTAGGCCGAACATTTAGGTAACATCTGGAAATTTGATATCGGGGCCGTTCTGATTAGCGATAATTTGACATTTGTGGACGTTAAACTATTTTAAGTTTTTATTATAAATTTTATTATAAACCGTTTATTTAATACAACGCTTTTCAACTAATATGGCCTCTGATTAGAGATTGGGAACTTCTGCCCGGTTACGATTCAATTACCCGGATATCCGGATAAATTACTATGGCACACAATAGCAATTTTTACTCGGGTATAATCACTAATCATCTACCACTCCGACAATCGGCAAAACTCCTCTAATTTTAGCGAATTCGCCAAGTTTTCCAAGATTTTCAAAGTTTTCAAGACCCGCTCCAATCGGTTCTTTAATTTTTATTAGTTAAAATTTCCAAATTCCCATATGGATCGTTTTCCACATCTTTTTGAAACAGCTGTAATCTAATTATTTTGCTTACATATAAACTTTTTCTCTTAGATTTTCATTTTTCCAATACAGTATCTAGTGATACACAAAAATTGGCTGTAGATTTGGCTGAATGATATTGAGAATTTCTAATCAAGAAAAAATAATGACTTATATTACTATAAAAATATCTAATTTAATTATAAATTATAATATATTATAAAAATTTTGCTAAACATCGAAACTGATCACGCTGATATTGATCTTCGCTCAACGTTTGATAATTCTGGTATTTAATCAAATGGATTTTCAAATTTCCGATTCCCGGATTATATAGGTGATGTGAGATGCATGAAATTTATTATAATGGACACACTAACGCTAAGTTTAAAACGCTGTAATATATAATATTAATATATGATTTCTAAAATTGGGTTTTAAAGAATTATGATGTACAGTACAGTATATAGATAATATTGTATTTAAAAATGTAAAGTAAAAGGGAATTCAATTGAAAACCCCCAATCGGTGATTTTGTAATATACAAAATTCTAAATTGTATAGAAACTTTTTTTGCAACCAAATTTTAATAAGCAGGAAAAACAATTATTTAACTAATACAAACGCTACTAGGTAACTTGAGATAAATTAAAATTTACCGTAATGTTTTTTCAATAATTTAACACGTTGATATATAAGTTATGCCTGTATAATCGAAAATTACTGATTTCGAAGGTAAAATAATAACTTTTTTGACAAAAAGAATTTTTTAGTATCAGAAAAAATATAGTACGATTTTTTACCTCTCTCAAAAGGCGCTTTAATATTCGTGTTACAGTTTTTGAATATTTAAACCTATTCATTTAGGTGCTTGAGAGTATGCTAAGGCTTAATTAGTTATTATTCCTGAATATCAAGCATCTTTCTTTAATGGTTAATTGAAATAATCCTCACGCCAATTTTATTAAAGCAAATTACGGATATTAAATTTTAACCAATCAACATTATGATAAAAAAAACGATCTCGACCTTTTTTTTTTTTTTGACCAGCTAAACTATTACTATTTTCCACTATAATTAAAATTTGAACTCTGACCTTTTATTAAAGTATTCACCATCCAACTTATTTCTTGATTAGTATTCACCATCCCTTGATCAATAACGGGTCTAGTATTATTTTGTATCTATATTCAGATACACCCTTTAAAAAAAAGTCATTCCGTGTTTTATATTCCATGTTTTTCTATAAATGTTCTAGAGATTATTCGGCTTGTCTAGATTTGTTGCAGATTCACAGCTACTCCAGTACTCCAGTAAGACCATCCAATCAGATGATCTACACTAATTAAAACAATCGATTTTTAAGAAAATCCTTAAAATATGCCCGGGGTAGAGGTTATTATCCTGTTTTTTAATTTTAATTAGGTTAGGATTAAAGTTAGTTAGCACGTGATAGCTATTTTAAATTTAATTTATTTATTTTTGGTTATAGGTTAAGAGCCTATACCCCGGCTATATTTAAAGGATGCCCGATTTTTAATTGCTGATTCAGCACAATCGGATTGGAGCAAAATTTACTACTGTATACAGTATACTAAAATCTGACAAGAGTCCAATGATAAGTAATTTTTTTATTAAGTTAATGATTCAAGTCAATTAATTGAAAGTTGTAAAGCTTACTGAGATGCATTTAATGGTGGTTAGATTATTCAAATCAGCCTAATGAATACAGAAATATTATTAAAAAATAATTGGTTATCTATATATAGTAAAATTTTAATTGTTTATATATAGTTGACCAACTGTTTTTTAATGATATCTTGGTATCCACTAACCCAATTTTGATAATATAGCTACTATTAAATGTGATTTAGTGAGCTTTACAACTGTTAATTACTTAATTTTGGTTGTTAACTTAATAAAAAAATTTTTATTATTGGATTTCTTTTAGATTTTATTATATAATAAAAATTTATATAGTACCTATTTACAAAATTTATTATTGGACCAATATAGTAATCTGCTAATATAGGATATGGTGACATAAAAAAGTTGCCATATTGCACCCAAGCAGCAGGTTAAGAGTTCGAATCCTACTAGCAAAGTTTTAAAATTAAGATGGATTCTATAGACATTTTACAGATCTAGTTAAAAATTAATATTAATAAATCTTTTAAAAAGAAGGTTGTATTATAATTATATAATAATTATTATGGATAATATTAAATTTAGCTAAAGTTAAAATTAATATATCTAATTGATTAATAATATTAATTAATTATTAGTTTATTAATTTTAAGTTTAAAATAATTTATATTAGCCACAATATTTTTTTTTAATTAAAGTATTATAAGCACTATTATAATTGAATAAAAGAAAAAATTAAAAAAATTGATACCTGCAGGTTATATCCAACAAACTGTCTATAATTTGGTAGCTAAATAAATAAAAACAGCATAGATTATGTTAATACTGCTCTTATCAAATAATTATTTAGATGCTATAGTATATATACTACTTAGAATAAATCTGAAAAGAATATAATAGTTAATTATAATTGGGTTGCTAATTCAGAATATTAAAATGAAAGTGGTAAACTATATATATATAAAGAGTATTGCTAATCTTAACAGACTGTAAAATTCACAGCCCTGCATCTGCCAATCAAAATTGCAGAATTAGCACAATCTGCAAATTTTTTTGTATAACAAAAACAAAGTTTTTTTATGAAAAAAATCAAAAAATTACTTATAACGCAAAATCTAGCTTATAAAACTAACTTCTTTTTATGTGAAAAAAAAATCCCTTGCTAAATTTTACTATAAAGGTTACTATTTTTATAACCCTAACCCTAATCCTAACCCTAATTCTAATTTTAATAAAAAACTTTTTAAAACAGGAGTGTGAATTTCACAGCCTGTGAATCGAAGTAATTTTTATATATTAATATAAATAATGCAAATAAAAATAAAAATAAAGATGTTGTTAATTTGATTCAAAACAATAATGATAATAATAATAGTAGTTTAGATGAAAGTATCAAAAATAGAAGCAAATATAAAAGTGTTAATAGAAGCAATAAAAGTAAAAGCAAATATAATAGTAAAAATAAAAATGATAATAAAGATAAGAATAAAAATAAAAATTATTTTGAAAAAAGAATAAAGATAGTGCTAGCTAAATAAAAGTAGAGTAAAAAAAAAAATCTTATTAAAAAAAATTAAAATATATTAAATAAATTATTTAAATAAGTATAGATAAACAATTTGATTTAAATAGCCAAGAAATTTATAAAGATTTATATTATAATAATAAAATAACTAAACATGTTTTTATGTAAAATTAAGAAAAAACTTCTTATTTACCCAAATTATAGAAAATGTAATTAATATAACCAACAATTTAGAACATTAATAAATAGATAAAGTCTAGTAAAATAATAATAAATTTCAATTTATTACATAATAAACAAATATAATAAGGGGGCTTCCAGAAATTAGCTAATTTTTTTTTTACTATAAGCCCACCTCACCCTACTCCACCCACCCTCACCTGATACCCCAATCAGCCAATTAGATTTTATGATTATTAAAAAGTTAGATATGATATAATATTTAATAGTAAATAACTTTTAATCTACTGAGCCAATTTGATGATTTAACTACCAAAATGATCCTCTTAATGAGAGGATTCTAGCAAGCCCAAAATCATTAAAATCTAATCACTGGATCCTAAAATCGAAATAGATTTGTGTTAATAGAAGTTTTATAATTTATTCAAAAATTATAAACCATTTATAGTAATACAAATTTATTCTGATCTCTGAATTCTGTAATTGGATTTTTATGATTTTGGGCTTGCTAGAATCCTCTCATTGAGCTGATCATTTTGATAGTTAAATTATCAAAATTAGACTAGTAGATCAAAAGATATTAACAATTAAAATCAATTTTCAATTTAATAACTTTTGATCTACTAGGCCAATTTTGATGGATTAATTACCAAAATGATCAGCTTAATAAGAGGATTCTAGTAAGCTCAAAATCATTAAAATCTAATCACTAAATCCTAAGATCAGAATAGATTTGTGTTACTAATAATTTATTAAAGAATTATAAACCATTTATAATAACACAAATTTATTCTGATCTTTTGATCCTGTAATTGGATTTTTATAATTTTAGACTTTCTAGAATCCTTTCATTGAGCTGATTATTTTGGTAGTTGAATTATTGAAATTGGCCCAGTAGATCAAAAGTTATTAACAATTGAAAATTAATTTTTAATTGTTAATAAATTTTGATTTACCAAAATCATAAAAATCCAATTACATGATCTAGAGATCGGAATAAATTTGTGTTACTATAAATAGTTAACAATTTTTTAATAATTATAAAATTATAAACCTTTTATAGTAACACAAATCTATTCTAATCTTAGGATCCAGTAATTAGATTTTAATGATTTTGGACTTGCTAGAATTTTCTCATTGAGCTAATCATTTTGGTAGTTAAATTATCAAAATTGGTCCAGTAGATCAAAAGTTATTATCAATTAAAAATTAATTTTTAATTGTTAATAACTTTTGATCTACTGGGCCAATTTTGATAACTTAACTACCAAAATGATCAACTCAATGAGAGAATTCTAGCAAGCTCAAAATTATAAAAATCCAATCACAGAATCCAGAGATCAGAATAAATTTGTGTTACTATAAATGGTTTATAATTTTTTAATAAACTATAAAACTTTAATAGTAATATATATCTATTCTGTTCTTAGGATCCAGTGATTAGATATTAATAATTTTGGCTTGCTAGAATCCTCTCATTGAGAGGATTATTTTGGTAGTTAAATTATTAAATTTGATCCAGTAAATTAAAAGTTATTAATTATTAAATATTGTTAATAAATTTATAATTTTGGTCAAAAATAATTTTGTAACTTTGGCCAGAATTATAAAATTTTGGCCAAAATTATACCTGATACTTTAGCTGACCCACCCACCCTAGGGATAGTAAAGTCCTTAAGTCCGGGACTTTAGGACCTGGTTTTGGGGCCTGGTCTTTAAAGACTAGATCCCAATTTTAGGACCTAGGTCCATAGGTCCACAATAGGTCCTAATATAGAACTTAAAAATATTAGTATTAAAATAGTAAACAAAGAATTTTAATTGGTTAAAAAGTATTAAAACTAAGTCCAAGGACTTAATTCTATTGGTCAGGCATAAATTCTGGGACTTATTATATGAGGACCTGGTCCTTAGGTCCATGCGATAGGACTTACAAGTCCTAGGACCAAGACCGGACCTGGACTAACTTTACCATCCCTACCTACCCCCTGATATTAGCTAATTTCTGGAAGCCCCCTAAATAATTTATAGCTTTTAAATAAATTGTTAGAAATAATAATATTAAATAATTGCAAAACAATTTATTGCATATAAAGTTTTGATCTATTTTCTTTAAACTTGGCATTTTTTTATAAACACTTTATCTCTGTTCTGGTTTATTGCTATCCAACACTAATTGCAGAATTGAAAATTATTATTAGCATCTTTGGATTGGTCTTTTTTTACTAAAAACTTATAATTCTAATTGCATTTAGTTAAAAAAATTTTAGTATTAAAAAGTATATCTAATTTTTTTATTTTTGCTACAAATTTTATTCATATTAAAGGGCTATAAATTATCTAAACAATATAAAGTAACTTAATCTTATCTATTTATTATAAACTTGTAAATTTATTTTGGATATTTATACAATTCACTATTAGTATCTTGTAAAACTGTATTATATTATCCTGTTACAGTACTGGAAGCCTTCTTTAATTCCGATAGAGTAACAATCACACGGCTCCTGAGATCCCTTACTTTGGGCGTGAAGCGGTGTGCAAGAGGGAAGTATAGTTTCTTTTATGTCTGTAAGAAACTACACACTTCTCTGAGGCAGTTCGGTATAAAACAACAAGAGATAATACACAGTTTATTAATTTAACAAGAGGGCTATTCCAAGGTGTCTGTTCCTTAGAAATCCCAAGAGTTTATTAATAATAAG
>QKWP01002365.1:20253-41412 GCA_003550325.1 Gigaspora rosea
TAAGCGTCGCTAAGCGTCATTAAGCGTCACTAAGCGTCGTTAAGTGTCGCTAAGCGTCATTAAGCGTCGCTAAGCGTCATTAAGCGTCGCTAAGCATCGTTAAGCGTCGCTAAGCATCATTGAGTGTCATTGCACATCAATTTCGCATATCACTATTACTAAATACAGTTATTACAAAATTTCCTTATTTAGTTCTAATTTCTTAACTAATTTCTACCAAAATTAAAACCTATTCTATAACAATCCTGTTGCTATCTAATTACTTGTATTAGATAAATATGCATTCTTAAAAAAGTCTAAATTGTATGTTTACTATTTATAGCACACAGAATCTAAAAAATTTAGTCACATCCAAAAATAATTAAACTTAATTTAATAATAAATACAAATATATAGTTTACTAAATATGAAAAGTAGGGATCTATAGGTTATACTAACCAAAAAATTACAAGCAAATATGGCTATATTATGGCTAGAAACTCTATTTCTTTAAAACATTTCTGATATGGTTTGTTTGTTTGAGGCTAATATAGTATTTTGGAGCCTATACTAAAATATACAAAATTAAGTCATGTAAAGGTCAGTATGTAAGAGGTATAACATGTTGAACTTTTAAAGCTAAGTTGCTTTGGGTTTTATTTCTATTTTCAAGTTTGGGTACTAACATTTTACTTTTAATTTTAGAGACTTTGATAATACATATTGAATAAAACGTTTTTTTAACGACTACAGAAACGTAAATTCAAAAAAATATATAGGGCATAGATTGAAATACAGTTTAATAAAAAAACTAGAAATCAGTTCTTTAATTTTGTAAGATGTAGCCATTTTCAATTGGAATTTCTTTAAATAGCCTATTGTTATTGCAATTAGTTTTATAGAATAGGTCTTTGTTAGAAGAAATTCAAATGAAAAGGCTTTTTATTAGATAGTTGTTAAAATATGATAGTAGATTCTTATCTTTCATTATTATTCTCTTTATACAAAAGGATTCTTATATCCTTTTATAATTATAATTCTACACTATCTTGAAACTGTTTACAAAAAAATTTAATATACTAACATAATGATCTTATATATAATGATTATATGTATAATGAATAATATATAAGATGATATGCATAATGATTATACATGTTGGCAAAATCCCAAATTACTATAGTTTGGGATTTGTCCGCACCCAAATCCCAAATACAACCCAAATTAATTTCTCAAAAACTTTATTAATAATCTTTGTTTAAACAAATAGTAGATATTCTTATTGTTGTAGATAATATATTTGCAAAATTTTAAGACTACATTTTTTTTTTTGTTGTTAAGGTAAGGTCATGCCTCTGGACTTTATTAGATGTATATTGATTATTACACATTACTGCTTACAATCTTTGTACTATCTACTTAAGTACCGAGACTTGGACTATTTATCTACGACCTAAACCTACCAGAGCCTGCCATATTCCCATTTATATAGCCAGCCTGGTTTTTGTACATCCCTTCCCAGCTGCTGATTAGTATTCACATGTCTGCCACTTTATCCACATTTCCTAGTATCGTCACTTTATATGTGATTCCAGGTAGGCGCTTTTTGCTTCCAAATTGGTACACCCAAGATTCCTTACTAGCGTACTTCTTGGGAGTTCGTATCTCAAGCCATGCAGCTGCCTCTACCACATTGAGTAAGTATCTCAAGCCTGCATGCTGCCGCAACTAACCAATTTTCCTGCGACTTCGGGACCCAGGATTTAGCGTTCTGAGTTCGAAAATATGCGAACGACTGTACTCCCCGCTATAGTGATGAGGTATCCAGGCATGTTTCACTGTGCCCAGCTGGCCCGGCCAAGGCTTCCAGTACCAAGCATAGTTGGATGGCATCATGAGGCGGCCGGCTGACCCGGCTTTCATACCACTACATGCACTTGTACCAGCTATACCCATATTGGTGGTCCCAAATCTTCTTAACATCCTAAGACTCCCATATGGGTGCGCCCAGAGCTCTGTTGGGTCTTGACATGTACACGCCTCCATGCTTCCACTTTTCATTGGCCAGTAAGTTCCGTCTGCCCTTGCAGGTTCATTCCAATCTCCAGTACTCACATCCAACCCTTCTTCCAACTTTTACCGATCCCTCCCAAACTACCAAACCAGTTAGCTCGGAAGGATTGGTCAGCCCGGCTTTATGCGCCTGATGGACTCCCTCTTCTTGGTACCTAATTCCGTAACATAGGTCCTTTTCCTTCGGTATGACTCCGGCGGCCAGGTTGGTGTCCCCTCTTGCCATAGGGCTTTTTCCGTCCGGTTCTTCGGTCTTCAGTCGAAATTCCGGTCTTTTGTAGTACCGTTGGAAGATCTTCCTTACCTCCTTACTCGGGACTTGCCAAACGGGTTTCAATTGTTCCAGTCCCTTGGATTTGTCTGTGTAACTTACACAACTACGCCGATGCTCCCATTCAAGATGGTGGTACCAAGGTTACAGGTAATATACCTGACCGTTCGATGAACAAATGTTATCGTAACACAGGCCTATTTTTCAATTCGTCGACTTGAACTCTAGACCTGTCTCTTGAGGGTGACAACCAGACAGCTTCTCTATATCGCCACACCCTAAGACTACATTTTTGATTTAATCTTTTACAAATATCAATTGTTTTTTTTGAATTTGGGATTTGTCTGTGTTTTGCCAGCAAGTATAATAATAATAAAATAAACAGTTTACAGGATAGTAAAACAAATAAATAAATAAACAAATAAAGATATATAAACAAATAACTAAATACTATAACAAATAAATTAATCAACTAGAGTAACTAACAGTACCTGTTGTAACTATTTGATAAAGGGTTCGATAGTATTACATGGCTGCATATGTGACTATATTGAAACCAAAATTCCCCTATATTACACTATATATAAAAATTTTATTGGTTAATAACTTTTAATCTACTGGTCCAATTTGGGTAATTTAACTACCAAATAATTCTCTCAAAGAGAGAATTCTAACAAGCCCAAACTCATAAAAATCTAATTACAGAATTATAAAATTGATAGATTTGTGTATTATTACTATATAGTATTTATTAATAAATACTATATAGTAATAATATACAAATCTATAGTTGGCAATTTGACAAAATTATTAAATTGAATGTTATAAAAATGTGTTACTTTTGTCATAAAAAACTATTATTAATATAATTTTATAAAATTTACATGTCATTTATTTGTTATAAAAAAGTCATATTTGTTATTTTGCCAATACTGCACAAATTTATATTGATCTTATAATTCTGTAATTAGATTTTTGTAATTTTGGACTTGTTAGAATCCTCTCTTTAAAAGGATCATTTTGGTAGTTAAATTATCCAAATTGGACCAGTAGATTAAAAGTTATTTATTATATTCTATAAATATTTAATAATAAATAACTTTTGATCTACTGGTCCAATTTAGATGATTTAACTACCAAAATGATTCTCTCAAAGAGGATTTTTAAAACCCAAAATCATAAAAATCCAATTACAGAATTATAAGATCAATATAAATTTGAGTATTATTACTATATAGTATTTATTTAATAAATACTATATATAGTAATAATATACAAGTCTATATCAATCTTATGATCCTGTGATTGGATTTTTATAATTTTGAGCTTGTTAGAATCCTTTTTTGAAAAGATTATTTTGGTAGTTAAATCATCCAAATTGGACTAGTAGATCAAACATTATTTACTATTAAATATTATATTTAATAGTAAATAACTTTTAATTCACTATTTCAATTAATTACTAAAATAATCTACTCAAAAAAAGGACTCTAATAAGACCAAAATTATAAAAATCTAATAAGATCAATATAGATTTGTGTATTATTACTATATAGAATTTATTAATAAATACTATAGTAATAATACACAAATCTATATCAATTTTATGATCCTGTAATTAAATTTTTATGATTTTGAGCTTGTTAGAATTCTCCATTTGAAAGGATCGTTTTGGTAGCTAAAGCATCCAAATCAAACCAGTAGATCAAAAGTTATTATCTATTAAAGTTTATAAATATTTGTAATAATAATTTATTATACGTAAAATTTGATTGGCTATTAAACCAGTCAGGTAAGAGGAGGGAATAGGCTTTATAGTAAATAGAAATTAGTGATTTTTGGTACTCTTCTAATTGGGTTCCACAATTTGATTTAATTCAATTTGATTCAATCAAATATTTGATCTCAAATCAAATTCAAATACAGAAATTTCAAATCAAATTAAATTCAAATTGACAAAATATTCAATTCAATTCAACAAATATTTGAAAATTTTTATTAAAACTATAAATACAATAGCTATTTATACAAAATTTTATTAAGACAACTGTTTTTTTTGTTCTATAAAACTAGAGTGATTTTGATTAGAAAAACATTTTTAACTTAATACAAAAAATTAATTAACTTAGTAAAATTTTGTGTAAATTAAAAATTTTGAAAAACAACTAAAATTTTAAAATTTGTTAAAAATTACAAATAAATTTAATTTTATTTGATTTGGTTTGATCAAATCAAATTCAAATCAAGAGTTTATTCAATTCAATCAAATTCAAATATGTTTAATATTTGATTTGATTTGACTTTAAAGAACTTTACTTCTAATATAGTATATATAACTTAATACTAGTATTTTGCAAAAGATTTAGATCTGTCTATAATCTAATCTGGTCTGTTAAAAGACCAAGTTCAGACCCATGATTTATTAAAATTGATACAGTTTTAGACCTATATAAAGGTCTATCTGGATAATACCCAGTTCAGTTTATTAGAATAATATTGAATACTAATTGGCTAAGTTTGATTTTTTTTTTATTAATAAGATAAACAAAGAAGATTAATTTTATTTTGGTTTTAAAGAACAATATAGACCTTTTGTAAATATAATTTAATAATAATAATAAAAAAAAAACTAAAATAAAACCTATATTTAGATTTAATATAATAGCATATACACTGCTACTATATTGCTACTATTTTATATTTTAAATAGCAAGTTATATTATATTGCTTCTTTAGGCTTCAAGTTTATTAAAATAAATATAAAATCTAAGTAGTTTTTTTCTAGTTGCATTTATTAATAAAAGTTCAGATTCATATTTTTATTATTTTGCTAACTATATATTTATATTCTTTTTGAAATTTCATGGATTTGAACTGGACCTGGGCCTATGTAATACAGTTTGGATCCTAACCTTAGATCTGATTCAATATTCAGACTGGGCACAGATCTTTAAAAATATCTGCCCAAGTTTAATTATATAAAACACTACTTAATACATAGCAAAATAGCTAGTATTAAACAAATTGATATAGCATATAGAAATGATAATTGATTACAAATTGATTGATTATTTGATTTGTTTGATCATGATCAATTATAAAATTTTTTTTTTGAGTATAGTTATTTACTCAGTAATCAAATATAATGATTATTTTCAATTATTATAATAATAAGAAAAGATTGTTCTAAACAAATTTGACTTATTTATTTTATATTAATGTGATATATTCACTGACCAAAGGTCTTAAATATCTTTGCCTTGGCAAATAACAATATCTCTTTTCTTACATTAGTAATTATATACTCAGAACTATAAGAAATTCTTTTGTTTATCTTACTGTTTATAATAATTCATATTTCAAAGTTATATACAATCACAAAGATACTTGTAATACTATAAATCTATACTTCAAAAAAAATTATAAAAAACTAAAATAGCTTGATAAATTATGATTTGTGCATGAAATAGTATAAAACTTTTGTTTTTATATAGTAGTTGTCTATACTAGCTACTAGTGAATAAAATTATATATCTTATCAGAAATATATAATTTTAAAAAAAATAATAATAATAATAATTAATTATATGATTAGTCATATAATTGTACAAATTATTGGTTGATTTTGATCAATCTTTAATTTTTAATTAATTGTAATTCAATCGATTAAACTTTCAACTATTTTATAATTAATTGTTCATATGATTGATTAAGAAAATTTTCACTAATTATTATCTCTAATAGCATAATAACATTAGAATTAGAGTTAACATTAGAATATATTAAAATTAGTTATATGTGTACTATGTTAGTATATCTTTCTAAATTACAATAGTATTTTATTTTATTAAGTAGCAAAATATCATATCTGAGTCTTTTAATATTTATTCCTATTTGTAGTATTGTGTATGGGACAATTTTAAATAATTTTAAACATTTTTTAAATTAATATTACATAAAATTCATAAAATTTTATTAAAATAATCTACTTTAATTTTTTCAAAAATGAATCTAGTACTTAGGAGCATGCCATTTATTACGTAATATTTTTACTTAGTAGCTATCTCTATACCTCTACCCATGTATAGTGTAATCATTTTATTTAATTCTGATTGATTAATATAATATATAGACGTGATCACTACCTTTGACCATGTATCCATGGTAAAAATTACATAATAAATGGCATGCCCTTTAAAAAAATATATAATTATATAATTTTTATTTTTAAACTTGGAACATAGGTTTGAAGAATTTTGAACATATTTGTATACTTAGATCTTCTACTATTTTACTTCTATTTGTATATTTAGATTTTTTATATTTTATTAAAATCTTATTTATATATAGATTTATGTATAAAATATAAAGTATTTGATATATGGTGTTGTTTATATAGCCATTTATAGTACATTGTTAAGTTTCAATTACTAGTCAAAAAAATTCTATTCATTAGTGAATTATATATATGTAATCTTATGTAAGTTATTATAGCCTATAATATAACAAAAATTTTACAATTGACACAGTATATTAGGAGTGTGCTATTTATTATGTAATATTTTTTACTTAGTAGCCACCTCTACCTATGGATAGTGTAATTATTATTATTATTTTTTTTTTAAACTTTGGCAGTCTCGCCGGCAAGTGCTTTATTAGGATTCTTAAGATATGATGTACATACACAGTAATGAGAATACAACTAGCCACACGTACACTTTTGGTGTCTAATTTAAGTAGTCCGCCCTAAGGTTCTATACTAGTTGCCATACCTGCAACCCAACTATGGGAATTGCCTAATTTAAATCCTCTGATTATCCGCTTAAGCCCATCAATCCTCTAATACTTAATCTCTGACATTACCCGGCATGACACCTCTTTTGGGTGAATTCCCAGAAATGACCTGCCACACTATGCCAAACCCACCGGTTTGACATAGAATTTACCAGGACGATACATGTCCCACACAATTAATCATACGGTTTCTTTCAGCGATCGACGCTACGGCTTTACCCATATACTCGCATTCTAGATTTCTGTGAACCGCTGATATCACCTACTACAACCCTCGTAAAGTTCGTCGTCTGGCCCGGCACCCACCTCTTCCAGTAGCACCGTCGTAGCCCACTGTCTACCTTCTTACTCGGGATTTGCTAAGGGGTTTTTGTTTTTCCGGTTTCCTGGATTTGTCAGTGTAACAATACACTAATTCGCTCGGAAGCTTCCATTCAAGATGGTGAAACCAAGATTACAGGTATTTTTACCCAACTGATTTTGAGCCACAGTCACCATAACACAGGGCTATTTTTCAAAACGTCATCAGTGGGATTCGAACTTTTGACCTGTCGCTTGGAGGGGTTACAACTTGGCAACTTCTCTAAGTCGCTACACCCTAAGTGTAATTATTTTATCTAATTCTAATTAATTAATATAATATATAAACGTGATTACTATCTCTGACCATGTATCCATAGTAAAATTATATAATAAATGGCATGCTCTTTATATAATATATTACGTTATATTACAGTTATATTATAAAAATTATTTGTCACAAAAGGTAATATTTTGTATATTTTGTGATGTTTTCATATTGTTTTGCGATATTTTGCAAATTTTTGCAAATTTTTTAAAAAATAAATAAATAATATAAGTACATATTCACATAATTATGCTTTTTTATAGGTTTACATAATATTTTGCAAGGTTTTGCAATTCAATATAAAATTTTATATTTTTTTATTTATTATTATTATTATTTTTTTTTATTTTTTTTTTTAAACTTTGGTGGATCTTGTCGTTGCTTTATTTATAGTTATATATCTATATATAATCGTATACAAATTTTAATCTATTAATACAAGCCCAACTTTGTTCAGTTACTTCTATTAGCACCTAAATGTGACCTACCACAGTCAACCCCCAGAGAGGTCAACACCAAGGAAACCCTTTACGAAGTTATTATCCAGCCCAGAATTTCACCAAGTCAGCTTGGCGACGCTATGAGTGCATATAGTATTATGTGTTTCAGATTTAGGCCTCACATTACGTCTCGTGACATCAGTTATTCCAAATTGGAATCCTGGACAGCTTTCTTCACACTACAAATTTTCGAAATAACAGTTACCCAATTAAGTCTGTCATATGACGTTCCAGGTCACTATGACTTCTAAAGATCTTCATCAGTGTTTCAGTTCCCTAACTGGCTGGCTTTTTATTATTTCGCCTTTGGGAGAAATTGAACTGGCAATCTTGTGATTTGTATCCTCAGAGCATAGCTACTATGCTATCGACCCAGAGGACTTTTATTTATTATTATTATATATTATATTTTATATTTATTTTTTTTTTTTTAATCTTAAGACCCAGCGCTCTTCTCTGTAACCCTCCTTTTGAGCAACCTCCACTTAAACCCAACTCTGATAAACCAACCGGCTTGCCTTACGCCGCCCAGAAGACCTCTGTCGTCGGAGCTTTGGCCACTCGGAGATGTTACTGTGATGAAGGCTTCATCCGGCTTGCCTTTCGCCGCCCAAATGTGGGTCCGTACCGCATTATTTAACTTCCTGCAGGACTGGCCGAGCCACCTCAGTCCTGTTTCCTGTGGGTACATATACATTACACGAAAACACCGCCATCAAGTTCATGCCTCATTGGACCGACCTTACATCTTGTATGACTTCGGTTATTCCTAATTGGGTTTTGACTATCAAATTCAATTTACCGCCAGGTGGTATTGAACCGACAATCTTCGATTGGGGACCTGGGAGCATAACCACTATGCTATCGACCCGCAGGTCTTATATTTTATATTTATTAAATATACATTTTTAATTAATATTATATACTTTATTATATATTACATTATTATATAGTATTATTTTTACATTATTACAAATATTTTAAACTACTTTTGCACTTCATTGTATCTACTCACTCTACAGTTAGCTATTATCTACTTCTTTGTTTTCTATTATATTCGCTTTGGCTATTTTTTTTGTTTTGGCTTTAACCTTTGTTTCACTTTTTTTTTCTAAATACTTTAAAGAAGTAAAAAAATAAAAAAAGCATTTCTTAGAAGTGTTGATGTTCTTGCAAATTGCTAGAAAAATCTAGTATATTCTTGCAAAGTTCCAAAGAAGTTAAAGCTGGTGTTCTTATAAAGTGCTAAAAAAGTTGCAAAGTGTCGAAAAAGTCAGAAATAAATAAATAAAATATAAGTAAAAAAAAAAACAAAAAAACAAAATGTGTAAGCAAACTAATAAAAAAAAATAAATAAAGCCCCAAATCTTCAAGTAAGAGTTTGCATTCTTGCAAATTCAGAAATTGCAAAAGCTGAGTTAATGTTTTTGCAAATGCCAAAAAAGACATAAAGTACTAAAAAAGTCTAGGTTGGTTTTCTGCAAAGCACCAGGAAGTAAGCGTTTTTTCTCGCAAAGTGCCAGAATAAAATAAATTAATAAAACAAATTTAAAAAAAAAACAAAAAACAAAACCAAATTATATTAAACAAAAAAATAAATAAACTCCTAACTAAACCTTTATTTTTTTAAAGAAGCATTTTTGAAAATTTAGAAATTTCTGAAGATATCAGTTGTGTATTCTTGCAAAGTATCAAAAGTTTGGGTTGGCTTGTGCAAGTTTTCAAAAAGTTGTTTGTTTTCTTGCAAAGGTGTTTTTGTAAAGTACTGAAATAAAAATAAAATGAAAAAAATTAAAAAATAAATAAATAAATAAAAAATGAAAAAAAAACAAAAAAAACAAAATGAAAACAAAAAACAAACTGAAAATAAAAAATGAAATAAAACCAAAAAAGTAAAAAAAACAAAATAGAAGATCTAATTATAAACAAAAGATCTAATCTGATCTTATAGTACAGAATTTGAACATTATTGAACTATTTCAAAAAATTAGTCTAATGCATGATCAAGGTTATAGATCTACTGATCCAGCTTGGTTTTCTAGTCCTAAAATACAGTCAGACCTCCATAAATACAACCTCTATAAATACAATATCTCTCTAAATGCATGGTTTTTTCTTTTCTGTATGATGTTATTAGTACTAAATGCACGTTCTATATTCTGTAAATGCATGTTTTCTTGAATAATATTTTATATCACACTAACCTCTCTAAAAGCACGTAGCTAATCAAATTTTAGTATTTAAGATAGGTTATACAGTTTTTGGTAGAAGTTATACAAACTTGCTAATCTAATTTTTAAAACTGCAATTTAATTGACTTTCTTTAAATGCAAACCTCCTTAAATGCATGTTGTAGGTTGGTTTCTATGAATTGCATTTATGGAGGTTTGACTGTATTTTATTATGAAATATTTTGCTTATATTACAATTTGTAAAACCTTATATAAAATTACGCTATTATAAATTTGCTAATGTTATATAAATTTTATAAACATCAAACTATCTTTTCAACCAGTAGTAAATTTGGTACTATTTGATTCTTTTTGATAAGATAGTTTGAATAGTACTAAAAACATTAAAATCAAATTACTAGTTAGCAAGATATTTACAAAAAATAATTTGTAATACAGTTCTGTTCAAAAATTTAATTTTTTTTTAAATTTCTGTATAGAAATATACTACAAATTTTTTTTACAAAAATTTTGTTAACCAGTAATCTGATTTTAATGTTTTTAGTACTATAGTGAGAGTCACTTTAAACTAGCAAGTAAAAACTAATATTTTTTAGATTTATTTATAAAAATAAAAAATATAGATAAATAAAAATTTTTTCTATAAAAATATACAAAACACAAGCAGAACAAAATTACAAAATTTATTGTTTAATAAATTTTAAAAATACTATTGCTTTTTAAAGTTACTAATAAAATTAAAATTTGGATATTTATATATATATATATTATTTTTTTAGCAATCCTGCCTTTATTGACTAAAGAATATATATGTTATTATATATAAAGGTCTTTAGCTACTGCTTTTAACACTTTTTTCTATAATAAAAACTCATTTAGCTGCTTTGTAGCACTCAGGTATAATCTGCCATAGCAATCTTTTTTCTATTCTTGGGCCTTCAACTTACTAAAGATACTCTTTTAGGTCAATAGATAATGGTCGCTAGTCTTGTCAAAATTGTGTTAGGTTTGTTTAGAAAAGTGAGTAAATTATATAATTTTTTAGAGGAAAGAAAAAGCAGCATTGGGTTTGGATGTTGACCTATTAAAATTGCATAGTCCTGGACATTCTATGTTCTGAACAATGTTTTGGACAATGTCTCATATTTATAATAGTGCCTAATGTACAAGGGCTTATCAAACAATCTAATTAGCTAACAAAGTAGCTCTTATTATAATTTTAATTGTTTGGAATGTTAATATTTTGGTGAACATGTCTGGGATGTTCTGTTCTAAATTGTCTATTGTTCTTGTTCCTGTTCCAACCCAACACTAAGAAGGGTTTATATTCTATATATTTATATAGTAAAATAGCCAATAATATTAAAGTATTTATTATAATAAAAATTTGCAAAAAGTTGCTACATAGTAAAGTTTAAATTTTATTATATTAATCAATAATTACAATTAAATAAACTTGTTCAGAACATCAAAATATACATACTCTAAAATTTTATCAAAATTAAAATGTTTTTATTATTTAACTTTTAATTTTTAAATTTGTTGAATGTATTTTTTTAAAAAATTTTAATTTTTTCATCAAATATAAAAATCAAAAAGCTAATAATAAAAAGTTTTCCAATACTAATAAAAATTTTAAAATAAGTGTATTTTGATTTTTGAACAAGTTTATTTAAGCAATTTATATAGTAAAATTTGGACTTTACTATGTAGTAACCAGTGTTTAAAATTTGATGTTCTCATGTTCTCATGAGAACACTAAATTTTTTTTAAAAATATTAATATTTAAAATAATGATTTCTTATTTGAGAACATTTTGTACTGATAAAATGTTCTCAAAATATTATTAGTATTAGTTTTTTTTTTACATATTCGAAGAAAAGATTTATAGTTGCAAAAAGTTAAATAAGTATATCACATAATCAATTCAACCAATTTAAATGTTCTAAGTACTATTAAAATTAGGAAGCCTTTGTCTACAACTTTACTTAAAAGTCCAAAATAGGTTTATATAATAAAAATATATGCATATTTAAAAAATAAAATTCTATATATTGAGAACATTAAAAATTTTTTGAGAACATTAATACTCTAAATTTAGTTCATTTGAGAACATAATTTTGAATTTGAATTTTAAACACTGGTAGTAACTATTATTAATTGTAGGATCAAAAACATTTTTAAATTTTTTTTAATATTATAAAAGTTAAATTTGATTGATCAATAGTTTTATTACAGGAAGAAGGAGATCAAACCTATGTAAACTCTTATTAGATAATTTACTGTACTTCTTTTACCAACTGGTCTGTAAAGCCCAGACCATGTAGATTTTGAATTAGTTTAAACTAAGTTAGTCAAAAGGTTTTCAATTTTGTTTCAACTTTTTTTCTTTTCTGCTCCATGCTCTGTTTCTTTTCTTCTTGAGGTTTTTTTATTTGGGCTTTTCTTGTATAGTATACTTCTTACTGTTTTTTCTCTTATTTTTGTTTGAGATGCCTGATTTTTTTTTTATTCGTTGACTGCCTTATATTAGAAAGCCCATATAATTCAATCGAAATCTCTTTTAAGTTCATATATATATCTTTTTTCTAGTATTTCACTTTTTTATACTTTTACTAATATTACTTAAAAAGACTCTCTATATACAATTTATTTGATTTTTTAGTCTGTTATTTCTTGATGGTCCAATTAGAAGTGCTTCTGTATTTGCATTTTTTGGTGTAAATTGGCCACTTATATTAAAAAACATAATAAAAAAATTAAAAAATATAATAAAAAAATAATAAAATTTTAAATTATTAGCCAATAAAAATTTAGTATTTTGGTTTAAATTTGGTTACTTTAAGGGTAGAGGGTATGTAGATCATTTTTATTAATAAACAAGTGACCAAAAATATTTTTACTGCGAATTTAAAAGTTGCTACATATAAAAGTTAATTTTTTACTATATAAATTGTATTTATGTACTAAGTAAAAATTGTTCGTAATAAAAAATTACACATATTATAAAAATTTTATGATTATAACTATTTTTCACCTAGGGTGATTTCACCTCTATATATATTATAACCATTTATTAATATAATTTTATTTTAAATTAGGTGATATTACCTTTGTTTTCTTAAGGAGAGTAACATAAATCAATATTTAATCAATTTGTTATATATCCAACAGCTTACTAATTGCTTTTTTTTATACCTAGTAACAACTAACACCTTTCGCAACTAAACTAAAAATGAACGATTTTCATTTTTCTTTACCACTTCCCTGTTTCGACACTTATGAATACGACCAAACATTAAGTACTTCTCATTTTAATACCTACAACTATGATCAAGAAGACATATCATCGTCTTATCTTAGTATCCACGGTCATACCAATATTGGGGACGATTCGCCATCATCATATTCTAACGCCTGCAAACAAGATTTTGTGAATACTTTGCCGTTACCTTATTTTAGAGACTACGATTTTGATCCAACAGGTACTTTTTTTTGTTAACAAATGATAAGTGCTTTGTTTTTGCCTTCTTCTAATATCTATAACTTGTTCCAATTAGATTCTTCTCAGCTGTCGATTAACAATAACATGATTGAATCGGATGCGGATACGGATGCGGATGCGGATGCGGAACTATGTGATGTATACAATGGAGTTTATAATTATGAGCAAGAAAATGAATATGATAGCGAAAACGAGGATAGTGAAAATAAGGATAGCGAAAATGAGGATAGCGAAAATGAGGAAGCACAAGACAGTTCATTAGTATTATATGAAGGGATGAGATTTGGAACTTGGGAACTTGCTGAATCATATCTGAATGAATACACAAAACAAAAAGGGTTTACTTTTCGTAAAAGAAGGCGTGTTATAGATTCTCATGATAAAAACATAACAAGAAGACGAACGTACGAATGTTCACATGCTCGTTTGCATGAACCCAAAAAGGCTGTTCTTGCAGAAAACAGAAGGAATAGAGATTTAGCAATGATCAGTTGTCTTTGGCACATTAATCTTGCATATCCTAAAACAGAAAACGTTATTCATATTAACAGTATAGTAAGCTCTCATAATCATGAAATGAACCCACTTGTTTCAGAAATGGCACCGCGGTATCGAAAGCTAACCTTTGAAATGCTTGATAAGGTCAAGTTTTGGACGATTCAAGAAAAGTTGGGTCTAACAACTCAGTATAATTTGTTGGTTGCATCATTCCCGGACAAAACAATTAATAAAAAAGATTTGAGCAATACAATTCAACAATTTAAAAAACAAATTAAGAATAAAAACGATGCATGTAAAATGCTTAGTGATTTATACACAAAAAAAGAAGATAATCCAATGTGGATAGTAAAGCCACGTTTTGATTCTGAAAAAAGATGGCTTAACTCATTGTTCTGGATGGCTCCAGATCAAATTAATGCTTATGAACGATACCATGATGTTGTAATTGTCGATACTACATCCAAGACTAACCAATTCGACATGATCTTAATGTTAGTTATAGTAGTGGATAATAACTTTAGGAATTTGATCGTAGCATTAGCAGTCATAGAAGATGAAACCGAGTCGACATTTACCTGGATTTTGCAAGAGTTAAAAAACTCCTGTGAGCTTGCATCTACAGTATTGTATTCTGATACTGATCCTGCTTTAATATCGGCTGTACGAAAGACTTATCCGAATACACAGCATCTTCATTGTATCTTCCATATTGACTTGAATTTAAGAAAGAAACTTAAAGGAAAGTTACATGAAGAATTTGAGCCATTTCGTTCCAAATTCCTTGCAATGCGCAATTCTTTATGCCATAAAAAATTTGAAGACAAATGGGAGTTACTTGTTAATGAATATCCAGCATGTGAAAATTATCTTAAAAGGGTTTTATATTCTTGTAAAACCAGTTGGGCGAGTTACGCAATAAATCGATACTTCACTACGGGGATCCAGAGTACTCAACGAGCCGAAGTTACTAACAAAATTATCAAGGAAAGACTAAACAGAACTTCACAGCTAACGGAAGTTGTTAACGAAATTCAGGCAATATTTAACCAACAATCAAAAAAGGCAGCATTAACTGAATGCAAAAACGAAATTTCGACTAAAGGACTACCAACAATACTGGACGAATACTTTCCTGAATTAGATAGAATATTGAAAGAATATCTTACATCACAAATACTTCAAAAACAACAGGATCAAATGGCCCAATCGATATGTTATGATGCTACGTTGGTCGATAGTTGGTTGTCACTTCTGGAGGTAAAAATCTTTAATAGGTTTAATAGTTAAAATTAATCTTGATTGATTAATTGTTATAATATATTTTTTTAGGTAATAGACGACTCTTACCAACAAGAAATGGCCAGGGAGGATGATTACGATCAACCTCAGTTTTTGTTTCCTTCTTTACTTCAAGATATACCTCAAGATTGTATTCAAGAAGTTTGGAAAGTAATCAGATATAGAAGAAAACAATCTGACCCTCAATATGTAATTATACTTAATGACGGCTCCCATTTATGCACTTGTCTCTGGCTTGTCAATTGTGGGATTGTATGTAGACACTTTTTCCGTGTTATGTCTTATTCAATTAATGCACAATTCCATATTACGCTTATCCCTAAACGCTGGTATAATAACAACAAAATTAATAATTGACAGGCTGAGGCAGTGTTACCAATATATCAAAGTAGAATTGAGTCAAGCGAGCAGGAACAATTACCTCAGTCACTGTCATTTCAGTATCTTGCGAAATTTAGACAAACACCAGAGGTTGGAGCTATGGAGGTTGGAGATCCTTTACAAGTACAACATAAAGGTCGACAACCAAAAAGATATAAATCAGGCGGAGAACAACCAAAAAAGAAATTAGTAACGGTTAACAATTCTAAAAAGAAAAACAAAAAAGGTGAAAGACGTTGCCAAAAGTGTAAGCAAACAGGTCATTATGCACCTCGATGCCCAAATTAATATTTAATTTAGTTCGTAGTGTAGCAATATGATGTAGTGTGACAAATTGAAATGCGAAATAATGTATTGCTTAATTTGTTAAATTGCCTGTATAATGTTACTATGTTAAAAACCCCATGAAAAAAATAAAATTAGCTGCTATTGAATTTAACACGTTCTTACAAGTATTTGAGCATAAAAATTGGAATGAGCCTAATTAAACGATTAAGCAGTTTCAATTTCTATACTCATTTGTATACGTACGAGTTGTATATAGCATTTGAGATAGTAATTAAATTTGTTTAACAAATTGCATACCTGATACGGATTGCACTTTACACAAAATTATATTATTCATATGGATTACACAAATCACGAATCTGCACTAATTATACCAGAACGATCATGTTTCTTGTGTAATATGAAATGTGATTTCCGGTCAACTTTTTTGATATTCGTTATGCTGATTTTTGAAGAGTACAAATTGGTTAGCAGTTAGGGTTAGGGTAAAATTACGTAATTGGTTAGTTAGGGTTAGTTAGGGTAGGGTTAGTGTGATTGGTTAGTTAGTTAGTTAGGGTTAGGTTAGCTAGTTTAGTTAGTTAGGGTTAGTGATTGGTTAGTTAGTTAGAGTTAGGGTTAAGGTTAGGGTAAAATCACATGGTTGTTTTGTAATTGGTTAGTGGGTATAATAATTGCTATTAGTAATATATATAATATATAGTAATATATATTATATAGTAATATATATTATATAGTATATTTTATATAATATATATATATATATGTGATTTCACCCTGGGGCAAGTTAGCAAAAGTCAAATTTTATTAATTTTGAATAAAATTTGATAAAGTTTTTATAGTATCAACTTTTGCGGGAACGGGGTCTATTCTGCGGGGGTAATCACAAATTGGCCAATCAAATCACGTGTAAACAATAAGTAAAATAGGGTCGCAAAGATAAAGCCAACTATATCTTAGGTTCTACTGGGCCAATTTTAATGATTCAACCACCGTTAAAATCAGAAAAACCTCCTTTACAATTTTATTTAAAAATTTAATATGGTTACTTAATAAAAATTTTCTTTATTATTAAATATAAAATTTTTAGTAACTAGTTTATTAATAGAAATGATCTACATATCCTCTACCTTTAAAAAAAAGTTGCCAGTTTAAGGTGTTCCGTACTGTATTCAAACTATTTTATTGAGAGGAATCAGATGGTACGAAAATTATTAAATTTGGACCACTAGCTGGCTAATGTTATAAAATTTATTAAATAGAATATTTTTTGTAATATAGTAATTAAAACTTAATATCTTGTTGAAACAAATCGAATAGTACCAAAATCATTAAGTTTGACAGGACACAGGACATCTCTCATATAGGTCATAACTGAATTTTAGCCAATTTTAATCTAATTTGCTAAAAATAACAAAACTATACAGTATTTACTTAAATAACTTCTAATCCAGTAATTAGAATTGAATAAACTTTTTTTTATTAGATGCACCTTACTGAGAGCTTTATTTTAAAAAGTTCATTCAAATTAGGCCACTGGATGCCAAGGTAATTGCCAAAAACTGTTTTTTTGTTTCTCAAAATTTGGGATTTTTGCTAAAATGCATAATGTATAATATCTGTACTAGATGTTCAGGGTCCTGTTTTGACTATTAGATCACTAGTTATTGCAAATTTGTTGAAATTTTTAGAGTTACAGATTTTTGCAGATTTGTACTATATTTATTTTTCAATATAAGATATTGGTTATACAATAAAAAATAACAAAAATTTTTTTATTAAAGTTAATATCATGCTATGTACTGCATAACATCATAGATTATATTGGGTAGCAATTATTTTACTAATAATTACTTTACTAACACTATATTTTATTGAAAATTATTCACTAACAAGTTCACTTTACTAACAGTTTATTTCACCAAAGCTTATTTCACTAACAAAGTAATGCTGGTCATTGTCGTTAGGGTTAGAATAAAATTAGGATTAAAGTTAGAGTTTTTTAAAAAATACTTGCTAGTAAAATAAGCTTTAGTGAAATAAACTACAGTCTTCCCTCTCTATAATCACCTATATAATCACAACTCTTATACAGTCACATTAAATTTTGAGACAATTTATTAATAAACTTATAAAAACAAATTTCTATACTCTTTATAATTCCCAATTTTTTTGATACAAACTGTGTGATTATAGAGGAGAACGACTGTATCAGTAAAATGAACTTGCAGATTAATAATTGTTAGTAAAATGTTATGTCAGTGAAGTAATTGTTAGTAAAATAATATGAACTTTATAATATTAACTCTGGTAAAAAATTTCTTGTTATTTCATATAACCAATATTGATGTTATTGTTTATATTATATTAGCATGTGATATTTTTTGTCATAATATTTGCATAAATAATAATATTATTTTATGCAAAAATATCAAGCCAAAAAAATTTATATAATTATATTACATGAACATATTACATGAACAATAATGATATTTTAGGTCAAATTGCAGAGAAATTACATTTTTATAATTTTCTTTATGTATATAATTTTTAATTGCCGATCCGGATAAGATCGGCACAAATTAAGCATAATTTTATATAATATTTCGGGGATAAGTATACTAATGATTTATCATATACGTACAAATCTGTGAAGTTTGGTTCTTAAAGATCATAAAAAATGACAAAACTCTCCGCTATATTAATAGAAAAGGGGGAATTAGACGAAAATATTCATTATGGCGCATTTTCGCGATACTGGTGGCGGTCTTCTACTATAAGCAAAAAAAAAAAAATTTTTCCTATTCGAATTGGTCAAAAAACAAAAATAATTTTAAACAAACATGAATTTTTTATAATAGTTATTATTAACTACTCTGAAAATTCTTTTTTACCTAGGTTTTATTGTGAAAGTGGCTCTTGTTCTAGCATAAAACCGGATCCAACTACAGCAATTTCTACAGTATATAAAGAGATCTTCAATACTCAAACACGTTATTCCGAATTTTTAGAACTTGGATGGACGGACGAATCAATAATTGAACAGCTATTAACAGATGTATCATTTGTTCCTATATTTTCTTCGCTCGGTGAATACAAAATTTTTGTTTCTGGCATTGAATCTTCTTCAAACGCTGAATGGAATCATGGTGGACCAGGATATAAGTCTTCACTTCTTCGTAATGTAAATGGAACAAGCATTCTATACTTTTCAACGATAGAAGATGATTTTTGTGCAGTTGAGGTTCATAAAGACTTTGAAATTAAAAACCAGATTGAAGGGTCATCTCCAAATGAAGTGTGGCAAAAATTAAATATTCAAAAATATACTGGCGTTCAACTTTTTGGGCTCGACGATTCTGATGTGCAATCACTAATTCGCCAACATCATGTTCCTACTTGTTTACCAAAAAATTGGTCTAATTATGCTCTTATGAAGTTTCTTTTTGATTACCACTTAAAACGAAGGACGCTTGCAGATATAAATTGGCATAGTTTATTTCTAAAATGGCAGGAAAGCCAAACTAACATCGTCGAACTTTATTCAAGTCTTGGAGATATTTATCCTCCGGATTACCAATTTAGTGATCGTGAAATAAGTGCTTGGCGTGCGATGCTTCGTGCAAGTGGTTGTCAAAATATAACTCCATGGGCACCTGAAGAATCAAAGGTAAAGTTTAAACTTCCAAAATAAAACAAATACTAATTCAAGTTCATTTATTTCTATAACGCAGTATCAATTATGGACGAAAAATGCACTGCATGAAAATGATCGGGCTATACTTCAACAATTATACAATTTGGAATTCTTAAATAGCTCACCAAGTTATGTTCCTAATAAAACTCGTATTTTTTGGCAATGCTTTAATAAAGAACTAGAGGATAACAAAAAAACAAAGGATGGAAAAAGACGAATTCTATCAGTAATTGCCAACGATTTTAGTTATTCGGAGTTAAAAACCAATTTAGGCGCAAGTACTATTTGGGTAATGCCAAGGGAAAACCAGACTTCAATCATAAATTTATATGATTGAAGTCTGGTTTTCTTTTGGCATCACCCATTTATAAGTTTATTGATGTCAAGAAGTCCTATATGAATTTGAATAATAGTTATATAATTTTAAACTAACATTAATAGGTCGGGAATCATACAATTTCAGAATCGCGAAAACATGCAAAAATAAACAGATATGGTGCCCCAGCTTTAACAAAACCAGTTATTCATCGCACAAAGCTAACAACTGAGCAGTTAAATCAATTTGAATTATTCTTTACAACCAAAAGAAATGTCAATATGTCATCATATAAAACAGATGAATTGACGGGTTTGCCTATATTATATCTTCAAGATCATAAGAAAGCTTTATGGAATAAATTTCACGAGGAATATCCCAATGGTATGCAACGCACAACCTTTATGACTCGATCGGAAGGTGGCAAGTTTGTGTATAAAGAAAATCTAGGCGGTCTTTGCACTACATGTAATGAGCTAGGGTATGAGGTTTTTGAAGAACTTGAAACATTGATTGATGCTAGAATTAAAGATAATGAACTTAAGGTATGGTTTTTTTTCAATTTTTACTTTTGAATACTGTATTTAATTTTAACAATAGCAAATAAACTAAACTTCTTTTGATAAAAAAGAAAAGAAGACGGCTATTTCCACCATGTAAATTTACTGTTCCAGTAAATTTTCATGGTGGAAATAGGCGTCGCCTAAAAAAAAAAAAAAAAAAAAAAAAAAAAAA